>JABUQX010033646.1:0-22449 GCA_015478945.1 Trachelipus rathkii
CATTGAGAGCTAGTATACTTGAACTGTCTTTTTCTTGCCCGCAAGTAAAAACGCTTAAAAACGAGTTAAATTAATCAATTCCAAAACGCCTAGTTGTTTTGCGACGTGGCCTGCCCTGACCGGCCAATTACGTCAGCAGTGGGCTCCTGGGTGGTCGTGGTGCTGAATCCAAGACGCCGTGCAATGTTGTTTTCTCACACCGAAACCGCCGACCAAAAATGATCATTAACCTCACGTAACTATGGGCACGGAGAGTATGTGATAATCTGTACGCATACCCATCACGTAATAGGCTTTGACAGCGTCAAGATTCCTTTCCCATTTGGTGTGTAGTGTCACAAATTTCAACCCTCCAATAATATATATTAATAATAAATATATATTTTATCTATCACCTATATAATTTAAATTGATTTAATTTATATATATTATTTTATACATATATATTATATTTATTAATATTCGAATATACTTTAATATTATAGGTATTATTATATTATATTTTAAATAACAAATATTATATATATATATATATATAATATATATATAAATATATATATATATATATATATATATATATATAATATATAATAGGAGTAATAATAATACAATTAATATATACAGATAATATATATAATTAGTATGCATCTGACAATATATATAGTTCTACATTATTTATATATATGTATATATATAACTTAACCGGCTTACCGAAATCGCTAAAGCTAAAATTTAAACAGTGGTTTGGATCAGTATTTTAACTCTTAATTATAGGCCATTTAGAACCCTAATTAACACCCCCAACATTATTGCAGCGTTGTATACTGTGTCTCCTGAAATAAGATATAGTTAATTTTGGAGCATAAAATAAAAAGTGAAATTACACAGCGTCCTGGTCCTTTCTGCAACTGTTTAAAGATAATGCAGGTTAGTGTTCGTTAATTCTGCTCGAATAGTAAAATATATAATATATATATATATATATATATACTATATATACCGTATATGGTATTTGTATAAATAATGGTAAATAAATATATATAATAGAGTATTTAGTGAATTCACAAAACTAATGGACTATATTATACTTTATAATATATTATATATATATAATACAATACTATATATAATATTATTTCAATATAAAAAAAAAAATTACATTTAATAGTACTATATATTTAATATTTATTAATAATAATAATGCATTTATTTTAATACTGATACCTATATATATATATATTATAATTTAATTAGTTAATATCACTCAATAAATTAAATATATATATATAATCAGTGCCTATACTACATTATATTATATAGTAATATATATGTATTATGTATATATATGATATTTCACTTATACTCGTTAATTAAACTAAAGTATAAATATATATATATATATATATATATATATATATATATATATATATTATAGACTTATAACATCATTAAAGTAATTAAGTATATAATATATATACTATATATATATAATATAAATATAATAATTAATCCATATCTACAATAACCCTATATATATATATAGTAAGGTATGTATTAATTCATATATATAAAATAGTTATCAAATGTACTATAAAAATCACTTTGTATTTATCACGCTTTTAATATATTATATAATATAACAAATATTTTTCCAATATAATATTTATTATTTATCTTATATAATATTTATACTTTATATATAATATAAATACACTATATATATATATTGTATAAAATACACATGCTATATTAATATAAATTATATATTGATTTATTATATTTAAAATAATTCTAATAGCAAGTATTAAATACATATATATATATATATTTATAAATACTTATATATAATAGAATATACATATATATATACATATATAATATATATTACAGTATATATAATATATAATTCTGATAAAAGAAAATATAGGAATAATTTCTTACCACCTATATATAAGCTATTTATAAATACATGTACATATTAGTGTTTATGTGATTTAAGATACTTGATTTTCTTTAATATATCTAGAGCCAGTGAAACTAATTAAACGTCAACTAGGTCGCAAATAGTGCACAAATCCGAAACAATTTTGGCTTAAAAGTCTTATCGGACCAGTTCTAAAAACGGTAAAATCTTTTAACACTGCGACCAGTCTTAGTGAAACCATTTGAAGTAGATAATCTGCATTAATATTAATTTTAATCCATAAGGACGTAAAACAATTTCATTCTTTTTAAGACATTCATTTTCCCATATTAAATTCGCTTCCCTTTGTAAAAGTTCCTTCACTGCTTTCTTCGACAAGTTTAATTCTGTCTCAAACACATTATCGTATCTAACTGTCGCTAATATACAACTTGTATAATTCTTTCCCTCTGTTTATGCTTACATACCAATGGTAAGAATCAATCTTAAATAACTTTCAACATATATATATATAATAAATATAATTTTTACTAATATATATATTATACCTAGTGATATTAATTCTATAAGATATTGACATATTATATATATTTATATAATATATATATATATATAATATAAATATATATATATTATATATTAAATTTAGAAATTTATAATTGCGTGCCACCTGTGAAGGCAATGGTTGCTATTAAGCGTAATTTATCTCATTATTGTACGCTAGGCATGATTGTGCCAACCACACTTACTTCTTACGCGTCTCAGTATTAAGAGTATATAATTCGGATTATTTTTTCGTCAAACATACGATTGTCATATTTCTTGTTAAAATATATATAAACACCTATATCTGACATGCATATGTATTTATAAGTTGATTAATGATATATAATGATCAGTGAGTTAAAAAATACAACTCTAAGTCGAGTTTCATATTAATTCCATCCTCAAAGAATTTAATATTGGGTCAACTTGCATTTTTCTTCTTAAAACGTTATACTACTAGTACTTTGTGAAAATGCAGCTCTTACCTACAAATATAGTCCCTGACAAATTATCTTAAGTAAGTCACGAGTGTAAAATTAACACTTTCTTTATAAGTGGCTTTGGAATATAGCAATTGCTTGCTCTTGCTGATACTGTATCTTTTAGCCGACTCCCCGTTGCCTGTCCATTTCTCTCTTTCTCCGGACGGAGGTGGTATCAACAAATACTTCTCAACTATAAATTTTGATATTTAAAAAAGCAAACATTTTACAAATACCAAAAATAATTCAAATACTAAAATATTCAAAAGATCACATAAAATAGATAATCTAGTTGAGTTAAATATAATTTTTTGAAATTAATAATATATATAATTATAAATAATTAAATATAATATCAAATATATATATAATGTTTAGAAATTATATATTATATATATATAGATAAAAAATAATCGTATTATGATTATACTCATATTATTATATTAATAGAGATTATACTATATAAATAGATATATATATATAAATTATTTATATAGATTAATATATACTATAATAATAATTTATTTATATAGTATTCTATGATTTATAGTATTAAATTTTTTATATATAGAGTAATATATAATATTAATAATATAATAATATTTATATTTTATTATTTAATTTATTATATTAATAGTATACTGCTTTTTCATATAGTACAACTATATATCATAATATTATATATTATTGAATATATAATATTGGAGTTATATTAAAAACTAAATATATTGAAATTTCAGTACGAAAGCCCCAAATGTGGTTTGGTTGTAATCTTCTCAACAAAGCGTAATCTGCTTTTCTTTAAAATTGTCCGTCCAATGAAACACATGTATTTTTAAATCAAATTGAAATACCGTAAAATAATCAATTTTAAGAATTCCAAATAATTTGCAAAATGTTGAATATTTAGGAAAATCGTACTTTTAAGTGGTTTTAAATTTGTAATGGGAAAATTTAATAGCAAAGCGTAATTTTAGAAGTTAAAATTTTTTATTAAAACAAATTTTCACAACTTTTTAAAAAATTGAATTTAAAAACAGATTAGAAAAGTTTTCATTAAAATACGAAGGAGGAGGAGAAAAAATACCTAAAACTATTAATAAAGTCTCTTTTCTGCTTTTTGAAAGATGCATTTCAAATGAAACACATTATTATTTTTTATTCACAATGGCTGAAATATTGTAATAAAAATCACGTCAATTTTAAGATTTTATGAGGTCAGTCAAATGTTGAAATTAAAAAAAAATCATTCCATTTAATAGTTTATATTTGTAATGTGAAAATTTAGAAAAAGGGTAATTTTACGAAGTTTAAATTTTTTATTAAAACAGGTTTTTCACAACTAATGATATTGGTATATAAATATATGATAATTGAAATTTCATTACAAAAACGTCATTTTATTACAATTCTCTAGGTAATTTTAGACACCTATAACAATTAATAAATTCACTTTTTCAGCTTTTTAAATTGCATTTCAATGAAATATCATTATTATTTTTTCAATCTGAAAATAACCTACCGTAAAACTCAATTTAAGATTTACAAAATATTTTCAAATGTTGAAATTTAGGAAAAATCGACTTTAAGAGTTCTAAATTTGTAATTAAAATTTTAAGAAAGGCGTATTTTAGAAGTTAAATTTTTTTATTAAAACAGGTTTTCAACAACTAATGAAATTGTATATAGTTATATATATAATATATATAATATATAAATATAATAATAATATATATAAATATTGTAAAAATATATAATATTATCTATATTAATTAATAATTACTATAAGTTATATCTATATATATAGATAAAATATATATATAATAAAACTTATAATTATATAATTATATATATATATACAATATATTATATAATATATATAATATAATTATCTAACTATATATATATATATTTTCTTATTACATTGCTTTATTTTAGACATATTATTGACTAATATTTTATATATCAAATATGAAAACACAATTATTATATATTATTTATAATTATTATCTTAAGATCATATAGAATATAAATATTATATAAGTCCTATTGCTGAGCCGTGAAGGCTGTGTTGTTGTAAGTGTGAGTGGGGGTGCAGAATCATCATTTTCTCCCATTTCTTGCTGCCTGCCACGTCGCCAAGGGTGTCCAGCCAGCTCGCCAAAAAGGTGGAAAGCCATTTTAAATATACGCCGAAAACGCCTTAGTGAAAGAAGTCCATTGGTCTTCCACATTCATGACGAAAAGGAGCCGATTCCTCTTTTACTGACGTCACAGGATTGGATGCATCTTCATTCAATACGTCACGAACTCTCATAAGTTACGTCAAAAATTTATTCTAGCATTTAATCTATATTTTATTCATTGTTATATATTAAAAATAATAATAATAACAATAATAAAATAATAATAATAATAGTTAGAATAGTCAATGAAATTGTTGGTTAAAATTGTTAAAATTGTTGGATAAAATAACCAACAAAATTGTTGGTCACTTCTTCTAAAGAAGAAGCCAACATTGCTGGTCAACGAACCAACAAACCAACCAACCAACAATAAGTGTTGTCTATTTAATAGCCAACAATTATACAACATCTTTTATGCAAAAGAAAAAGATGACTCCTAAAAATTGAGCTTCAATAATTGTCAATTCTGCATTTCAATTGTTTTGCTCAATAAAATGCAAGCAAGCAATTATTGAACTCAAAATTCATAATTGCTATTTAATATATATTATATAGTAATATTAGTTATAATAAAAAAAAGAAATAATATTTATATCTATAAAAAATATATATAATATAATATATATATATATAATATATATTATATATATATATATATATATATTGTCAAAGTTCATAATGAGTTCCCTTAACATTAATTAACTAATTTAAGTTATATAAATATATATAATTATATATATATATATATTATATATATATATATATATATATATATAGCGTTAATATATATTATATTATAAAATAGATAAGTATTAATTATAATAATTATTTTTATATAAATATTATACTAATATAGTAGTATTATTATTATGATATCACTGATAACAACTATATATTATATATATATATATATGATAATATATATATATATTTGGTATTTATACCCATGATAGTTATAATATTATATAATATATATATATATATAGAATATATATATTATATATATATATATTATATATATATATATATATATTATATAAATAATATATAATATATATATATATAATATATTTGTAATTGCAGAGCAAGTCGTTAGTGTAGGTGCGTGTGTTAAGAAGTGAAGTTGATGCCACAGGATTGCCTACTCTTGCCAGAGGACATAAAATCATATTTATTCATTAATAAAGAGATAACATCCTTAATAAACATAAGAGAGAGAAATACAAGTCAATCCATTAGTAAGAATTACCAAATAATTTCAGTAACATATATATATTTTCAATTTATATAAAATTCATTTGCATTAATTAATATGAAACAAGCGACTACTGCTTATCATACACTATAAACCCTGTGACTGACGATGACTGAATTAATATTACTACTAAGCTGAATGCCTCCCATTACTGACGGTAACAACTTCTTTTTACTTGCACTTCCTACTTCCTTATTGTCCCCGACTGTAGTTAATACTGATCTCTAGTCAAGGTTGGCCTCAGGGGGAATCTATAGCCCCCCCCCCGAGGTCCGCCCTGCATAGACCCTCAGACTATTCAAAGGGGTCACATATTAAACATATCGGATGGAGTACACCTATTATTTACTGTCTTCCTGTTTTATAATCGAGCGAAACTCACTCTAAGGTTTTGGGTCATTTTTTAACAACAAACAGAAAAGGGTATTATTACAAGCTACTATATAATGGTTGAATTTGGTGGGTTAGTATATTATGGATTGTATTCAATTGTACCGTGTCACATAGGAATCACCATCATATCTCTAGCATCCCTGCACATATGGGCGCTCCCATAGCAGGGTTTTCACTAAGCTTCTAGTACTAGTATGACGGCTCTTATGGTGCAAATTCAATTTTCAGTAGTAAATAACCTAAGCTCAACCCGTAGGTCGGTGTTGTAGGGAATATTGTGAATAAACCCAATCCAAAATACAAGGTTACATGGCATATTGCTGGTTATCATCACACTAGTACTTGCCTCTAAAACAACAATCTCTCACGCTGCCCCATACACCACTATCAATGATTAGAGGCCATTATATAGTTAATAGAAGTTTCTAGCAGGCAATAAGTTGTTGTCCTTATTTAAAATATAATATCACACAGTAGGTGAGCTTTGATAACAAAATCCTTAATTCAAGATTCAGGTAGAAGATTATAATATAAATAAAAGGTTTCCGCGTAGAGTTAGTTAAGTACCAATTGGATATGGTGAAAGAGGAACAAGGTCTGAGTACATGTGCCCTTAAGTGTGTGCGTCCAGTGCTGACAAAATGATGAAGATGCATGTCAAAGCAGAATAATATGGTAGCCGTTATCTTGCACTGGGAAAACTAATAAAATATTAATTCTCACTATGTAAAGATCCCAAAGATCGGTAAGAAGGTTCATTGAACGTAGTAACCGAAGATGAGAAATAATGCCACCATATTTGGTATGTGAAAATGGAACGTATTTGCGAGGAGACTCTTGGGTGCATACGATCCCCCTACCGTGGAGTCTACATTCACCTTTTTAAACAAGATTGATGAAATAGTATGGGAATCAAATATGACTTTTCCCTATCATTTGTGAATGAACTAACCGTGGCCATAGACGACTACGATAGACAGTACACAATTAGCTCAGTAACGGGAAGGCGACATCTTCTGAAAAAAATAAACGCAAATGCTAAACATGTTCAAAATGCACTAACATATATTAGTACAACTGAGCAAAGCAGGCCTCTCACAAACCCATAAAGAGTTGAATATTTTTGACATATAAAATAAGATATAATTTCTCAGGATTCTTTATACACTTCGAATAGTGACTAGAGCTGAATGCCATAAATTTAAATGAACTCCCAACAGAAGCTCCCACTAATACAATTATATCCTAAAAAACGGTAAACAAAACGTTCAACAAGTTCAGGAGAAAAAGTAAATAGAGAGTAGAGATAGTTAAAGAGATAGAGAGAGAAAGACAAGGAACTAGAGAGAGACCTAGTAACCTATTTAGTAGCTAGTGAGATAGAGGAGATGTATTCAAGGTGCGAGAGATATGGTGCAACAGTTGATCAAAGTCAGAGTGTGTATTATGATATGAGACATTTTTTGTTCTAGTTTAAACTGTATCATCAATCAGGGAACACTAAATGATCTTGTAGCTGGTACATTTAGCTCGGCACATTTCAATAGACCTAGTCTGCTTAACCCTTTGTTAGAAAAGGTAGTAGATTTTTTTCATTTATTTTATAGTTTTTTCTTTTGTATTATATTTATTTTGAGTGTAGAAGATGGTTTATTATCTTTTTTCTCGTTACGAAATTTTTTATTATATGTATAATACTTAAAGAAGAACGGCACATATGAGATTGCCAAGTTATGCCAAGGTCTGGAATAAAGTTATAACATTTTAAAACGTATATTACTCTTTGATAATTTTAACTGTAAAACCTAACTTTAAAAAATCATTTTCACTAAAAATTTTTTAATAAAAAAATATAATAAAACTTGTAAAACTTAATTATTACTTATATATATAAGAAATAATTGTTATGAATAAATTTATATAGATATAGAATAATATTAAGTATTTATACACTTTTATATAAGTATATATATCTTACTAATATATATATATAAATATATTTAGTAGATTATATATATATAATGAATATATATTTGAAGGAAAATATTATAATATAACCATATTATATAATATTTTATGAAATATATAATGTAATTATAAGTGTAATATTATTATATTATAATATATCCTTACATAACAATTCATTTTCTTAGCAGTGACATACTTATTTTATAACTTCATTATAGCTATTAATTTCAGTATTATTTATGGTATAATATATGTACAGTTTAAATCAAACTTCTTAAAACTTGTCTGCATTAAGTAGAAATTTCATTATAAATAAATAAACGTATAAAATATATATATTATTATATCAAAATTTATTATATATTAGACACCTATTATATACGTATGATAGATTAAAATAAGTAAATAGCTTCAAATTCTAAAAAGACCTAAAGTTTATTCTACTAACTATATTATTCTTTCTTAAGATCTTATTAGAGTATATTATATTTTGTGTTATATATTAGAATACCTATTTTTTTTATAATAAATAATTTATAGTATAAAAAATTCACTGTTATGAAATTTGAGAATAAAAACAATGGAAATATAAATTTTAAATATATTTATATTATTTATTATACTATACTATAATATATATATATAATATGAATAATACTTATGAGAAAATAAATACTATAATAGTATATATATATATATATAAATATAATATATATAATTACTATATAATTTTAATGAGATTAATAATAATTTCTCATCTTTCTCAACCAGCGCGTAGAATAGGGCTGATGCTCTGTCATTTTACCAAAGAGCAACCTGCATTGCCTTGAGTCCTGAGTCTCGGTACAGTCTCCTTTATCCTTTACCACCTGGTTCGATGGTTTCGTCCCCTCTCTCATTGCCAGCTGCCACAACTCCATCTAGCCCATCTCTCTATGGTCATTCTATACCCTCGGCCGGACGTATAGGCTGTAACAATTGTGTGCGTCTTATTAATCTCATCCTTCCAATACGTTCTATGTATCGACTGTTCAGTACATCTCAACTGTTTTTTCCCAACAGATCAGAAAGGCCTACCTCTAGCCTCGCAGCATAATCTCCACATTTCTCCTCCTCTCCCATCTACTTGCTCCGACTATCAGTCTTAACACCTTCATCTCCGCCGGCCTCCCCCTACTTTTCTGGTTTTGAGTAGGTAAGAGTCCACTCCTTCGCTCCGTACTTCAGCGTCGCTCTCAGCATCGTTGATATACAAATTAAGACAACCTTCTCATCCTTTTTCTTATGGCACATGCCTTTTCCTTCAAGTATCAGCAGTATACAGAATAGGCGTCTGTCTTCTTCAAATTTTCATCAGTATTTCTTTTACCCTCGATGCACAGCTGTGTAATCTCTTCACCCTCAAACCGAATTCAACCATTTCACTTTCTCCTATAGGTAATCTAAAAGCTTTACTGTGTCTCGACAACACACGATCCCTGTCCATCTCTGGATCTCACAATCCAATCCCTCTCCCCTCGAAAAATATTCATAGACATACTTCATATCTCTCTTTGTTCATAATTCATCCACTCAACCGAACACTTCCGACCATTATTGTCATACCTGGCTTGTAATGTCTCCTTATCTCTTCGCACCCATCGTTATAATATCAGTCAGCATTTACCAGTAGGCCATCTCCTCTTCACTCCACTCTCAGCGCCAACTTATACATTATATCCTATACCATGACAAAAAGTAAATGGTAGATTATCAATACCGCCAATGGATTCTAATCAGCACTTTTCAATGTCTACCTCTATGTGCATTCCTTCTATTATCAAACTAATATAACAATTCACGTCTATCTTCCGGTATGCATAGAGGTTTACAATAATCTCAAATTTTCACATAGCTTTCCCTATGCATCGTGTCCAAAAGCTTTCTAATAAATTTGAATACTAAAGATACATAAATGTCTCCTTCCCTCTCCAGTTTTTCTCAACTATCATCCTATCAAGCAGAAATCAGATCATGTCTGTTTTCCATCTTAACCTGAGGTACTATAATACCACATGTTGTTGCATCATTTAGTATTATATCTCCCTATCCTCTCCTCAGTTCCTTTTTCACAATATATTCCTTGCTTATACTTATCCTGTACTGCATGCTGTAAAGCAAGGATTATTCCTCTATAGCGATTGTTGCATATCACATTCTATCCTCGTATCACTTCGTTAATAACAAGAGTGTGTAGCGTACAATAGAGGTTTATTTGATAGATTTAGTAAGTTACTATACTAAGAATTTATATATATATATATATAATATATATATATATATATATATATATATATATAATATATATATATATATTATATATTATATATATATATATAGTATATCAATCAATGTCAATACTATTTTTCTTATTTTGGAAACAAGTTTATTGGGACTTCTCAAAGCTCACAGAGAGAGAGAGAGAAGAGAGAGGAGAGAGAGAGGACGAAGAGAGAGAGGAGAAAAGAAGTAGAGAGAGAGAGAGAGAGACGACGATGACGTAATTAATACGTATCTATGAAACTTTTAACTATTCAATTTTTAACTTTTCGTATTTTTCTTTTTGATTTAAAACTATCTTACATATGATTATTATAAAAATTATTATAGTAGTATAAATATATATATAATCGTGATACTATTATTAAAGAGTTAACAACTTGTTTAATTATAGTGAATAAATTTAATGTAATAGTTCTGAAAATGCGTAAATTTTTAACTGATTTGCTTTATTATTAATCATATAATAATTTGTATATAGGTGGAGGAAATATACATTACTTGAAATATATATATATAATAATATTTGTATATATATATAATTATGTGTAATAAGCTGCATAAATAGCACTTAAAATTAGATTCTTTTTCGTATTAAAAAGCAAAATTTTTAATACTTTTTTTTATAAAACCCAAATAAAACAATAAGATTAACATTAAATTGCATGTCTAGTGGTTTAACATTAGGTAAACACATTTTATTTTATCACAAACAGTAGAATGAAATAATAAAAAAAAATAATAGTTTCCCCTCAAAAATTATGCAATTGGCACCTCGTTTACTGACGGCACTATTCATTGCACTGAAAAAGATGTATTTGCTAAGAAATAAATATATCTTTGAATAGCCTATTTGATTGATTAAATAAGTTCTAAGATAGTTATTACTAAATCAATCAAATAAGTTTTTAGGTACACACCTTTATATCAAATTATTCTAAGAACTCGTACAGGCCAAATTTCACAGAACCGAAATTTTCGACATCTTTAATCGAAATGTAAATATTAATTATCACATGTAAGTTAGATGCCTTACCCCCACAGAATAAATCTTGATGCGTAACATGAGAGTAACATAGGCTTAAAACCAGGGTTTTACTCATGACAAATTTTATAGCTATTTTAAATTGCTTTACATGAGAGTACCTAATGGGAGAGTAGCGTTACTAAGAAGAATAAAGGTATTTATCTCTGCTCCTTGAAGGGGACAAGAAGCGAAAAGTAGTAAAGTAAAGATAAGACTAAGAAGGTGAAAAGGTGAAAAAAGACAAGTGCGAGGTAACAGGAAACCCAGAGGGTTTTCAATTCCCTTCTTATCCTTCCTCTTTTTCTTCCTCTACTCTTCATAATGTTATCCTTCACCGTAATCTTTTCCTTCTTTCCTGGTAACGTAACAACTATCCCTTGGTTTTTTAATAAACAATATTAAACCCTTTTTCCGCGTCTATTCCCTCTAATGTGTACAACGTCCAATCCTCCTCTCTTTGCGTTCCTTCTTCCGGCCCTGTGCATAGCTTCGGCCGATACATGCGTCAGCATGTAGGAGCTATGGACGAAGCTGCTGCTTATCCTCTTCCTATGGACCAACCTGTGTCCTCTTACGAAAATTATACTCCTTATTCTAATGAACAAGTTCAATCTTATTATCCACCCAATGATAATAACATAGACCCAAATTTTCAGGGGGCGTTATGAATCTGACTTCAATTCATAACTGCCCTGCCCCTCTCGGAGTCCACGAGAGTATAAATTCTACAGCATCCCCTATGTCCTTTCTAATAGAAGACACTCCTTCTTCCTTACCATCATCTTACATACTTACCACTTCTAACCATATAAAGCCAGGAGTTTTATATGGCCTTCCTTTTCAGCTAACTTATAATTATTCCAAGGTCATTAACACAGTAGCGTTAACCGACACAGGTGCCTCACGTTCTATATTAAAAGAGAGCCTTTTCCGGCAACTATACAATGGTGCGGATAAGAAAAGGCATCCTGTTTTGCACCAATCGGATATTATATTAAAGTCCATATCAGGACAAGAGTTAGAAATATTAGGAAGAACAGAACTACAGGTATTAATTTATGGTAAGTCGTTTACTTGTAATTTTTATGTGGTACCAGATTCTACATCGTTTCCTTTAGATGTCTTAATAGGCACCGATACCTTAAAAATTCTGCCACTTACAATAAACATAAGGCGTGATTGTGTTCATTTTATGGATAAAAATGGTGAAATTAAAGAGATTCAGTTAAAATTAATAAAAAAAGGGAACCAAGAGCAAAAATGCTCCTCTTTCTTTAAATAATTTCCAAAGTTATCCATACTGCAATGGTACACAAGTAAGTAAAGACAAGTCTTATAGTCAAGCTATTAAGTCTACGCCTCCACGAAAGGATATAGAACCTACAAGTAAGGTAAGTTATAATAAAGTTATACTAAAGTCAGTCAGTAATGCAATAAGAGATGGAAATGCGGCTGTCGGTACCGGTCCGCATTCTTCCCTATCTCCAATTAGAGTCTCTCCCTATATCGGAGCTCCCTCTAATTATCATACTATTGGCATTCCTTGTACCGGGAACTGCCACTCTACTTATAGAACCTCCGTCGGTACCGGAGATCATTCTATACCCCTGTATCGCTCCTCTGCTAGAGGCTGCTTGACTTCTCAAACTCCTTTTTCAGGAAAGCATATTCGCTCCTCTTATAACAGAGGCTGCATGACCACTCCAGCTCCCACTATGGGAGATCATAGAGATCATAGTCGGAGCACCACCGTGTCTCCCAGAATTAAAGCTCAACAAGTGCATTGTACATCACCACGTGCCAATATAGGTCGGTGCACACCAATTCAACCTTTATATAATGCTAGTAGGTCTCAATTTAATGCACCAAATGGTAAGTTAACCACGAGCACCGCAGTGCCATCACCTACTATAGCTCCTACTTTGAAACGTACTAATTTTTATTCATCCCTTCCGGATGAGATGGATAATATAGATACTAAGGAAAAAGGTTTAACTGCAGAAGAAGAAGTACAGCGTCAGGAAATGTTGTTTAGTCAGTACAATAATGGTAAGCGATTACATTTTCACCCGAAAGAGGTAAGTAAAGCTCCCATACACCATCATAAATATACTTCTAAACATCCTTCTGAACACACTCACTATTCTTCTGATTCTTTTAATACCCTTCCTAATTCCTTACAGGAGATTAACACAATTTCACATCCTTCTCTATCTTCGTCGCACACGACCAGATACGCGGAATTACCTGAAAATAGCCCATTTGAAATTAATTCTCCTTCCACCTCGTCGCACCAGATGCAGATGCCTATCTCGGATACAATTAAAGAAAGCCAAAATGTTGTCATAGACGACTCCCTTTCTTATAATGTGTATACTTCTACGGATTTAGAGATATTACCTCACTCAAGGTATATTCTCCCTGTTAAGGTACAGTCCAACATTGGTGCTTCTCCTCCGGAGAATTTAGCACTCATTACTGAGAGTAAAAGTAATTATCTTTCCTCAGGTGCTTTTTTCTTCGGAAACACTCTTTCCACTTGCCAAAAGGGCAACATTTTGCTAGAACTGGTAAACTTAGGCGCAGATACAATTACTTTCGACAATCACTGCCTACTTACTACAGCTTCTCCGCTTCTTTACAAAACCACCGAACCATACGACATTAACACGGTCACTGCTTCTAAAGGTTTTTCCAATGCACAAATCCGGGAAGTTTACAGAGAAATTTTACTTTCTGAATCTAGTAAGGATTCAAACAAATAAGTTTTAAATAATCCTTCACAACTTGAGGACATGCTTTCTTTCTTAGTTAAAAATAGAAACACTATTGCTTTAGCAGATGATCCAGTAGACATCTGTCCTTTAAACAAATTTTCTATTAAACTCATGGAAGGCAGTCCGGATTATGTGTACACCCGTCCATATAGACCCCCATAAATACATGGAGGCAATAGACGAATGGGGTAGAGGACATCTTTGGAAAAAAAAAGGGGCTACATAGAACCCAGTAGCTCATCTCCTCTCCTTTTAATTCCGAAAAAGGCTGGTGGAAAAATGAGAGTAGTAGTAGACTACCGGAAGTTGAACTCTTTCACAGTTCCGGACAGGTATCCATTGCCTAACATTGCAGAGTCTTTGTCATAAATAGGATCCGCACGCGTATTTAGCTCGATTGATTTGCTCTCAGGTTTTTCACACCTAGAGGTCGAACCAACGTCTCGTCCCTACACCGCTTTCCACTTCTCAGGGCACCACTGCGGGTGGATGCCCCAGGCACCCGCTGAAATTCGCCCTCATTTTCAGTCGCACACGTGAAATGGCACCTCCAGCTTGCTAGGCGTCGTTTGTTTACTTTTTATTTACGATATTCTCATATTCAGTAAAAAACATTCCTTCACATTATACTAACATCTTACAGTGTTGTTTTAATGCTTTAACTAACTCACCTTAAAAATAAAGCTTGAAAGTGTTCTTTCTTTTAAAAGTAGTAAGTCACTTTCTCTTAGGTTTTAAAATCAGTGATAAGGGTATCACCTGATCCTGTTAAATTAGAAGCTTTAAAAGGTTTTCTGAATTCCCTGACAAAATGTGTCTGATGTCCGTCTCAACTTTGGTTTTCTGGAACATTTCTGCTACATGATACCTTTGCTAATTACTCTCTTGTGCAGCCCCTAACCTGCTGCTAAAGAAGAATATTCCATTTTCTTGGCAAATTGAACAACAGTCTGCTTATGACTCTTTGAAGAAATTTTTACTTCTAGATCCAGCACTTTCTTTCCCAGATTACTCTAAACCATTCATTTTAAGCACTGATGCTTCTGATTTTGGCATAGGAGCCGTATTAGCTCAATTAGATGAGAACGGGAAAGAAAAACCTTTAGCTTTCACTTCAAAAATGCTGAGTAAAGCTGAAATAAACTATAGCACAACCGAAAAAGAGGCCTTGGCTATAGTACACGCTTTAACCAAATTTAGAACTATAATATTTGGTTATCCTCTTAAAATTTACACGGACCATTCCGCTCTAGTACAACTTTTTAGGCATAAACAATTAACTGGTCGCCTAGAAAGGTGGAATCTAAAAATTCAGTCTTTCAACCCAGAAATAGTTCAAATTGATGGTAAACTGAACATAATTCCTGACTATCTTAGTCGTCACCCAGTTCCTGACACTGGAAACCTTTCTTCTTCTAATGAAGACGATCCTGATCACAAAACTTCTGCCATTCGGTTTAAAAAGTTTTAGGATCATCCAGAAGAGCCTTCTATAGCTCTTGTTCATAATCCTGTTCCAATAGCTTTTCCCGACTCTAGAGTTTATACCATAACAGACGATGTTGTTTTCCATGAACAGCGAAAATGTCCTAGATTATCGGAAATTATCAAGAATATTGAAAATTCTCCTAACTCGGACAGTTGTCTCCCACATCTTGTAATCAAAGGTTTACTCTATTGGGTTTCCCCCAAAACCAAATATCTGTTAGAAATTCCTGATTCTCTTATATATACTGTTATACTTTTGAATCATAATACGCTTTCTGCAGGACATCCAGGTGCTGAGCGCACTGAATATCGCATAAGGGAAAAATATACCTTCCCTCGGATATCTACCTTCGTTTCTTTCTTTGTAAACAATGTACTTCATGTCTTGAAGTCAAAGGTTCCAAACCTCATCCAGTTGCTATCAACTCATATCCTTTACCCTTTTATCCTTTTTCTAGAGTTCATTTAGATACTATAGGTCCACTTCCTAAATGTAAGATTACAGGCGCTAAGTACATTTTAGTATTTAAAGATGCACTTACTCACTACTGCGAAATTTGCCCTGTAGCTTCACGGGATGGTAAAGTTGTTGCAGAAACTCTCTTAAATAGAGTCATCTTGCATCATTCCGTACCGGAAATCCTCATCACAGACCGAGCTGCTGAGTTCACATCTGAATTTTTCAATGAAGTCTGCAAAACTTGGGACATTAAAAATCGCACCATCGCTGTTAGACATCCTGCAAGCAACAGCTTAGTGGAGCGAGAAAATAGACGTATTGAGGATTACTTGCGTCATTTTGTTTCCACACAGCACGACGATTGGGGAAAATACATTGCTTTTGCGAAAATTTCCTTAAATTCTACTTATAACTCTTCTATCGGTAATACTCCACATTTTCTGGTCCATTTCTATGTTCGTAGGCTACCCTACGACCTCCCTGACTATGTTTCACCTTTTGTTAACAAAACACAGCCTTTAAAGGATCATCTATATGACTTTAATGCGGAAATGGCCGAAAGAGCAGCTGCCATCCGCGAATTGGCTCGTCAGAAATTAGAAAAGGAAACATTTAGAATCGCCCAACAACAACACTCAAAGGCTCCTATACGTCCTATACGTGTTGGCGATTACGTTTAGCTCTACAACCTCCCCATTTATCTCCGAAACTGTTCAAGAAATGGGTCGGTCCTTACTTAGTTGTTAATGTTCTTAAATTTAACAAATATCTTCTACGATGTCTTGTTACAAATAGAGAATTTGAATCACATGTGGACAATTTAAAAATTCTCCCCATGCCAATTGTTAAAACCATGGACAATAATCTTTCGTCCAGTTGGCAATCTTATGATCCTATACGGAATCCACCATTGCCCCCGAAAACTGTTCAGCGTGGTTTTCGCCATCCGCCTCCCCAACCTCCGCCTGGTGGGCGCCTTCGTCCTCGTGGAGGGGGCCCATCTTCAGATAATCATTCAGACAACAATGATGATGATGAGTATGATCTACAATATATATTGCCACCCCCGGTACAAGCTGTGCAACAACCGGTCCAGCCACAACACCAGGTGCAACAGCAACAACACCGAGTTCAGCAACATCACCAGGTGCAACAGCAACAACACCGAGTTCAGAAACATCACCAAGTGCTACAACAGCTACCGCCGACTCAACAACAGCAATAACAGGGACAGCAACATCAAAGAGATGTAACTCCTATTTCCCCAGAATCTTCTTCCTTCGGTACAGTCTTCTCCAAGACCAGTTCATCATACTCCCCCATCAACAAACAACCCAAAGAGTTCCATCTGATTCTTCAAGATCCTAATGGAAGTTTCAATCCATATTTAACCCATTCTTTACGAAAGAATATTTCTTAAAGCTCTTTTGCTTTCTCCCTTAGTCGGCCTAACTTGTCTGGTCAGAGCTCCATGCATAGTTCTCCTCTTCTTTTTTTCTAGGCGCTCTTCTAATCATAGTAGTGGTCCTCCGTCTTCCCCAGACCAACAGTGTAAGAAGTCCTATTAGATATTATGATGAATATCTTAACATCCAATCTTCCCCTTCTTCTCCTGAAGAAACCTTTGTTAAGGATGATAGACGAATGGATCCTTCCTACCGTCCTCATCCACAATTTAGAGGTCCTCGTGCCAACTCTCCAATGAGACTTCGCAGTCATGCGAGACGAGTGTCACCTCCTCCTCCTGTTAATCCTGAATCACCATCTTTTCATTCAGTTGATCCAAATTCTATTTCTTGGACTCCCAATCCCAATGTGCGTTCTAGATCTGTTTCTGACATATTTAGGCAATTTCCTTTGGATGTGTCCAGAGTAGATCCACCTACCTTACCTCTTAAGTCAAGAGATGTTCCACCTACCTTACCTCTTAAGTCAAGAGATGTTCCACCTACCTTACCTCTTAAGTCAAGAGATATTCCTCCTGAATTAACACCAAAGCTTCCACCTAAATTACCTCCGAAGCTTTCACCAAAATTCACGAGCACTCTTGATTATTCTACTCCTACTTATTCACAAAGGATGTATCCTGTGCGCAACATTTTACACCCTTTCCATTCTACCCCTATAACGGATGTACATACTCCTTCTTCTAATATTTTACCTCAAACTTCTACTACCTCCACTACTGTCAATCCTACACCCAGTGGTACGGATTTTGCCAGCACTGGAGCAATACCAAAACCAAGAAACATAAATCATATCAATCATATACAAAATCAACAATATAATTATTACCCATAGAACACACATATATAATTCGTGTTCATCTTCATATTTATTCAACGGTGAGTCCTTGAAGTAAGTATGAAACTGCAAATTGTGTATATAGTTAGTTTTAAGAGACCAAGCTACATCGTGTGTTCTACGCGCGATTTGGAATTTATAGTAAGTAAGTAAGTCGAACTTCAGTGTGTTAAGGCGCGTGATTTCGATCTTTAGTATGTAAGTTACACATAAGTAATAATCTTTAAGTATTATATCCTATACTTTTATATGTTATACTCTTACACTTTTATATGTTATATGTTTGAGTACTATACCTAACTTTTTATAAAATGAAGAAAACTAAATAAAAATGAAAAAAAAGAAAAAGAAAAATTGATAAATATGAAACTAAGTGTTACGTTTAATTACCATTGATGTTATATGTAAGCTTTTCGTGTTGATATATATTATAGTACGAACTTATTCAACTACTTTAAATTGTTATGTTCTTCCTTTTCAGATATTGATGTTAACTATCCTTCCTCCATTCCATTTAATCATGCTTCGCTTTTGCTTTGCTTTTTGTTTAAGTTTTCCTAATTCTAATGCTATAACCGACAACTCTATTATGATTAACCCTGGACTTATCATGAATTTTGATAGCAATGTCAAATTCATTTCTGGATACTTAGATTTACGAGTAGATTTAAGGAATTCTAGAGAAATTTACAACCAACTGTTAAGTTCAAAATCAGATGTCACCAATTTATGCGAATCTTTCCTACCATTCTTCAGAAAGAAAATATACCCTTTGAATCCTCCTTTCCCGAATCTAAAGAAGAACATACCTGGCAACCTATGAATTATATCGATCATTTTCCTCCTACTCCTATTCCTAAAAGAAGAAATTACACTTTAGACCGTTTTAAACGTCAATCTTACATCTCTGCTATATCTTACAATGGATCGTTGTGGAATCAGAATAACCACATCTATGTATACCAAATGGATATTTTAGATCGGTATGCTTCTCATACCTTGCAACAATTGAACTTTCTTTTAAACGATCCATGGATAAAGTCTTATTCTTCCTCTTCTTCTACTTCTCGAAAACGTCGTGGTTTACTTGACGTCGGTGGAAAATTCCTTCGTTCTTTATTTGGAACTGCTATGGATGATGATGTCCAATCATTGCAGAAGCAAATAGCAGTATTGTCTGAGCAATCAGATAATGTAAATTCTTTGTTTTTAAGGTTTAGAGACCAACTAAAATCAAATACAAATTCTCTCTCCACCTTGACACAATCAATAGATGATTTGAAAAATCAAACTCAAAATCTCCAATTAGCTTTTTCTTTCTTTAATGCTAGAAATTTGATAGATTCCTACTTTTCTATTTTAAATACTTATATGCAAAATCTATTAGAACTTAGAAATAATATATTAGATGCTTACTTATTGGCTAATCAAAAGACTACCTCCTATACTTTATATTCCTTCTTAAATTTGAAACCCTTCATTCTGGAAAGTTTACAAGGTACTCATTTGGATACCATCGTTCCTTTTTCTCCAGAAGATTTTTATGAATTCCTTTCCTTTACTTGGACTATTTTAGATACTGTTCCTTATAGTATCGTCACTTTAATACTTTTTTTCTGATCATGACATATACAACGCTTATCGCATGATTCTTCCTACCCTACTAACTCTTGGCCATTCTCGTATAGTGTTTAAACCAAAATATAACATTTTCGTAAATAAAACAAATTATGAAATATAGTTATATGTCTAATGTACAATTTTCTCCTGTTTACATATACTTACCAATTCAAAATGTCCTATGTTCCAGTCCTTGAATTCTTTCTCCTTTATATGAATTGTTTTCAATACTAATAACACATTCATGGACCTAAAACATAACACTCCATTACATTGTAATCATGAATATCATTTGACTAAAGAACCATATTCAATTCAGGCTCATTCCAAAATAATTATTTCCTTTAATGACCCAGTAGATGCACAATTAAATTGTTTACATCCTTTAATCAAAACTACACTTGCTGTATCTAATATATATATATATATATATATATATATATATATATATATATATATATATATATATATATATATATATATATATATATATATATATATATATATATATATATATATATATATATATATATATATATATATTGAATCAAGGATGTACGTTAACTACAAATCAATATCATTTCATAAATCCTTCTCATGTGTTGAAATCCCTAAAATTAATCAATTCTTCAATAATAGATGTTCCTGTAATTTTCTCGTTTTTAAATCATTCATTTACTCAAACACCCTATTTTGTAAAATCTCCAAAAATAGTTTGGGACAGCCAATTGGATTATATTAATTCATCATTGAATCACCATGCATCCGTGTTTAATTATTTACCCACTATTTCTTACGCTTCCAGTTCGTTTGTTACTGTATTTTTCGTAATTGCATGTGTATTATTCGTAATTATATTTAAACGTTTAAACCTTACCAGGGCTAGTAATTTAGGCACTAATGAATCATCGACTAACTTTACGTCTCTTACTTTACGTCCTTCACTAGACTTGAATCCTAGACACGAACCTTCTGTTATTCATTTACGACCTAGACGATTGCGTCCAATAGACTTTGATGACAATCATCCTGACACATATGATTCACCTCCTCATCCTATTCCCCTTGCTCAAAGACAATGATCTGGTATGATTCGTCCTCTGATGAATGGGAGATCCTGAGGCAACAAATTTACCAAAATTATGTGATTGGAACAACACACTTTAAAGTGTTAGCAAAGGATAAAAATTAACCTAAGTAGGGGAGCTCTATAAACTGACTTTTATAACTAAGAGCCAGTGAGTTATTACGTCACTGTCCAAATAGCCAATCGAACAATTTTGGCTTAAAAAGCCTTTCGGCCGCTCCTTAAAACTGAAAATCTTTTAAATACGAAGTCTTGGAGAAATCATTGAAGTGAATACTAGTGAAAACTTTGCTTAAATTATTTTATCCATTTTATTTTATATTTCAGTTACTTAACACTTTTACTTTAAAATTATGACTTGTGATAAAATTTGTGAACAACCAAAGTGCAAATTTAATTACTCCGTGAAATAAAATAATTCTTAAAGAACTTCGTAACGCTGTGTAGATCATTGTTATCTACAAACCAATGGTAAGAATCCATGCTAAATAACTTTTATATATATATATATATATATATATATATATATAGGTGCACGAAAACGCGAAGCGTTTCAATGATAAATGCGAAACGGTTAAAACACCTGAATTCGAAACTGAACGAAGCATACCAA
>JABUQX010033647.1:0-12500 GCA_015478945.1 Trachelipus rathkii
TTCAATATTAAACAGAAAACTAGAGTATGAAATTGAAGAAGATAAACTAACCGCATTACTATAAAAACTATATAATAATAAATATATTATATATTATATATTATAATATATAATATATATATAATTAATTAATCATATATATATATATATATATAATATATTAATTATATATATATATATATATTATATATTAATATATAAGAATATAAGTATATAATATATATATATATATATAATATAACTATATATTAATTAATATATTATTATATATATTATATAATATCAATATAGTATTATATAATATAATTAAATATATAAGAATAAATATCTATATGTAAATAACATGCTATAAAATAACTAATTAAATCGAGAGTAAGCCATATAATGTAGAATCTTAACTCTAGAGACCTCGTTAATTATCCTCCCTTAATCAAAAGTGGCTAAAACACCTGAGTGAATAGGAAGCATTTTAGAGTCCCCACCAGGTGTTACAATCTACGAACTTCTCGAGCTAAGCTAAGCTAGAGCTCATCCGCGAGAGAGCCACACAATCCTTCATCATACCTTTAACTCCACAGAAGATGTATATCCGCAGGTACGAAGCTCTTCCTATAAATCTCACGACCTCGCTAGGTGTATGAAATTACACAGATCCAATTCCGAGTATCCTCTTCTACACACACTGATCATATAGATCACTTATTATACACTGCAAAATAAAGCTTAGATAATTAATAAATATAAAATTAATAAAATCATTATTATTATAAATAAATATAATGATATAATATACTATATAATAATAATATTAATATATATTATAGTTAATAGTATAATTATTATTAATATATATATTAATATATAGTATATAATATATTTATAAGTATTAATTAATTATATTATATAAAATTATATATAGTAAATAGTATATATTAAATATATAAAATATATAATAAATATAATATAACAATATATATTATATAATTTATTTAATCGTCACTCACACTTTATATGCAACGGTCGTTGATAGTTCCTGTCATCGATCGAGTCGTGCATCCACAGCCCTCTCGAATTTATTGGCGGATCTTACACATAGTTCCTCACAGCTTCTACTAGTTCTAACCTCTTCTGCTGACTCATACCATAATCACGATGTACAAGTGAGATTCTGATACATTATGGCCTACCCCACTATACTTCACTGAAAGTACGTTTATTAACCCGTTTTGATTATTTGCAAGACATAGTTAGCGAGATTCTTCTACAATTCTTTTCCCAAACGATAACAGTAAGCAAACTGAGTAAACAGAAATAATATAATATAATAAATTATAATAAAATATATATTAATAAATATAATATTCAATTAATATATAGAATATTTATATAAAATAAATATATATAAAAATTATTAATAATTATGATATATACTATTATAATACTATAATTAATATATTAAATATAGTATATTATAAATATAATAACTATATATAATCCCCATTATTTGAAATATAATTTAATCATATCCCCTTGTCTTTTATGAAATTCAATTTATATTCCTTTATCCATATAAAAAATCTTTCATGTAATTATTCACGTTAACTTCAAGAGATATAAAGTTTACTTTCTAGTGACATCATTGAAAAGTACCTGCAGCGAGATCAGAATTGTATATACCACAACCTTATTTATATTTCCTCACTGATAAGATATTTCGTATAAGACCTTATTCACTTTTATTCAAATTCACTATATATAGAAAATATTTCTATTCTACTGTAGTATATTAGCACTTAGTTGTAGTGTGAATCAGTATAGCGAGTATAGATGAGTCATGGCAAAAATAGTTTATAAAAAATTTATGCATACATTATCATATATAAAAGTATTTCATTGTTACTTTAGGAAGTTAGTTTTATTCATAGTTGTAACATATACTTATTTATATATTCTAAAATCATCCACGAATAAATTAACTACAACATATCAATTCGTTCTTGTCAGTACGTGATAATTTTAATCAAAATGATTCTATCATAAAATTAAATGCTTAGTAGATATAGAAAAGGTATTCTTTTAGTAGATAAATCTTGTGATATCGATTAAAATATTAATGAAATCGGAAATCGATACATCAAAAATCGAAAAAAGCATCGAGAGGAAAAAAGAGTAGAGACGATTATAATGCGTGTACAAACTAAGTTTGTAAAGTGATATTATTATATTAAAGAGGATTGTATAGGAGAGGTAACGATTCATAAGTATCTCATGTCTGCTATGCATGAGAGAATTTCACTGTGTATTCTCTAGATATGATCATAGTCAAAAGTGCCGATTTACGATTTCACGAGAAGATCTTGTTTTTCTCTCAATCCCACACGTATTAATTATAGATATATTATCCTTAATCTTCATAAAAGTACATAATAAGTATAAATATCCAAACTTTTTGACTGAAGTACACCATATATAAAACATCTTAAGTTAAAAGAATTATAAAATTTCACTAAAATGTTCAAGTAGCCAAAATATAAAATTTAAAGTCACTTATATATTATGCTTTAATCCACAATTAGCTGAGGTAATTTGATTATAGTTAATATATATACTATATACCTAATACCACATTATTGAGCTACCATTAATTATTTCATATAAATATAATCCTAATCAATATAACATAACTATTTATAATATAACTTTGGATACAAATTATTAATTATATATATAAACTTAAAGGCGAGAACTTTATATTACCATCTAGTGTTGCTATAGGACTTTATATATTTGTGAATATCAAATCTATACTATATGTTATATGATAATTTGCAAACAAATTCCACCTCTTAAGAAATTGATTTTTAAAGGCATAAAAAAACGATATCTCTAAATCTCCCATCAAATTACTTAGTGAAACTATATGACTATATAGAAATAATTATTGTTTAAACTCTACTTCTTGTGAGCTGATTATACTTAAATCCAACACACTGCATATAGAATAATTATAGCAACTTAAATTCATTTAATAAACTGTACACATACAATTTGTGCAACAAAACATAGTTATTTTTGCTCTCGAGTGTGTTATACTATAATTACAAAACAAAAACAACAAAACTCCTAATTCTATATAGATCTTCCTTACCATAGACGAGATACTAGATTTTTGCAGCTAAACTCAATATAAATAACAATTTTAATTGATATATGTGTAGTTTCAACAGAAAAGTTCATCTCTCCATTGTGGATTTGTAAAGGTTGCATAAGAGATACATGTATACGATGTTAATCCCGTATTCCTGCAGTGCATTTTTAAATCAATGTATTATATATTTATTGATATACTTATATCATTAGATCCTTCAAAATAACAACATATTTTCTGAATTAGTTTCAAAAAATTTTTTCATATTTCACACACGGAACCGAAGGCGGAGCGAGCTTAAAATATTTTCTATGACAAGCTGAAAAGGCATCTCTATTACTGTCTATAACCACAGTAGCTTAGAATTACGTGTAAATAAACCAATATTATATTTCGTTAAAATTGAAAACCAATCTCCGAAAATAGTCTCGTAAAAAAAGGAGTGTATCTATTACTAGAAGACATCACTCTTAATGCTCCTCATAATATACCCCTTTATTGGCCGTGAGAATAATATATATCGCGCTTAATAAAGACAAATACATAATCTCCATATATTCCTCAACTATATCACCCTTTGTGTTTTCTAAACCATCTCTTTATCATATTAGAAAGTGAGTTATTGCGTTTTTTTAATCTCTATATATTACTATAATATTCCGAAAACAAGCTACTTTCAACCAAAACTGAGTTAAATTGGTGATAAAAGAATATTATAATATACTGTGCTAACGCATCATCATTTCAGACAGCTATTCTGTCTGACTAAATTTGTAGTAATGAGATTCGTTTGAAGACTATGGTTTGTATATATATATCGTCTATCTGGATATCAACGCGTGTGTATCTTCTGTTTACAAATATTTAATACAATACATAAAAGCTTTGTTGCTGTGTTAATTGTTGATCTTTGTTATTTCGGCTAACGATTACCAGTTTAGCGTAAATATGGAAATAATGCTTATTAACATCACTTATTTTTAATTAGTTATATACAAATTAATTATTTACTATAAATATAATTCAAATACGGATTGTTAAAATTATTTAATATTAGCGATTAGAATCAATCAGATATGTAATAAGCAAGTTTTATTTCATCTAAATTTATCTTAATCTAGTTATTAATATTAATATTGAATTTAAGTAATTCTATTTTAACTAAGAATTTTATTATTATCACTCCGACTACAGGTTCTTTCATTTGATAAAATAGGATCTCTCCATATATGAGTTTTTCAATATAATAACATGATTTCTTATGAAAAGAAAAGACTCGCCTGATATCAGCACAGACTTATATCGAGAATGTTTTTAAAAAACTTTTAGTAATTATAATGCCAGATCCGCAAATATATGATCTGCCCTTCTCTTGTCCAGTCGATTTCCAAGTAAGCATATAAATCAGCGTAAGCAATCAAACAAAATTTTTAAGTATATTCTAATCTATTATTTAAGTCAAAAATTTCATTCCTAGAACACTAAAATTCACAGAGTGTTTTTCAAAGTCATGACAGGTTGAATGATCACTGAGCAAATATAAAATGAACAATATATCAGCCATACTATTAGTTCTAAAAAAACAATTTATTTAGATATGCATAAAGAATTTAACAAAAAGTACTATTATCAGAATGAATATACATGGTTTATGAAATATACAAAATAACATCTCCAAATAAAAAATCTTTCTATTGATTTTAAATGCAAATAATCTATTATCATGGATACTAGGTGACCTGCAAAACACTCAAATATTCAACTGGTTCATTCTTCATCTGTTTCATTAAATCTTCTCACATCTATGTCTGGTATAAGTTTTTTAATAAAAAGAGATCCTGCTATACGAAGATCAAATTTACCCCCACAACTGAAATAAAATTTTTAAAACAATTTAGCGACTTAATTAAGGTAAGGGATTTGTGATCCGTCTTGTAATGCTCACATATTTTACTTGGTTTATACCTGTTTTGCATAATTCGGGTTCTTAAGTGTTAGTTGTGTATCCCACAAAAGAGGAATTACATCCTACTTCTTTGCAATTAAATTGATACACAACATAAACTTTCTGTAATCCCTCCGAACAATTGACCACGTGGGTACTAAAATAAAATCCACTCATTGTCAGCTGTTATACATAGTTATAACTTTTCATTTAAAAGTTAAAAATGAGGCTTAATCAGTTTCTTTTTAATTTTAGCGACACCTTGGACCTTGGTTGATAAAAACAGTTTAGCAATTACATAGATTTAAATAAATTATTAAATTATTGTTATTATTATTATATTTTTTTTATTTAATTTTTATATCTTTGTATTTTTTCTATAAATTTTGTACATTCAGAATAAACTTTAAAAGAAAATATTTATTAATTATATCATTATCATTATCTTCTTAGATAACTTGTTAATGCATCTTTTTCTTGATTTGGTTAACGAATGGTGCTTTTGAAGAGAATTTGGCGTCTTTAAGACTAACTGAAGGAAAAGATTATCATCATTTTAATTAAATTAATTTTCTCAATATTCTTCGCTAATTTCAATTGTTACTTCTATATTTAAATTAATATTTTAATAAAATTAGTTTGTTTACAATGTGTTGTTTTTCGGGGAAAATGGTCAAAGTAATATGTTATATGACTAAATATTTTGTGAGAAATGAATGATTCCTCAAAAAAAAAAAACTACGAAAACTTTACAGAAAAGTTGTAGAAATTCTGTCGTATGAACATTTAAAATTACTATCTGATTTTCGTAATAGAATATGGCAGTGTACGCGAGTGTGTGTGTGTGTGAGTAAATCTAGCTCAGCAGTTCTGCCTTTGGAATTCAATGCAAGATGGAAAAATCTTGAAGAATTTTTAAAGAAAATGCAAGCATACACTGAAGGATATATATAATTTTTTTGTGATAGTGTTGCTCGAATTAAGAATAGTATTATTAGTTACTGACAAATTACAACAGTTTATGCATTTCTTTGTCTATTAGAGACGAGTAGACATTCGGACTGTATACTAAGCCAACCAAGCTACAATAGTAATATAGTATAAAGGTATATAAATATAATTATAATAGTAAATATATACTATATATATATTTACATAAGTAGATATATACTATATACTAAGTTACCAACCAAGCTAAATAGTGAATATATGTAAATAACTATCTTTCTTCTTTCTTCTTCACTTCCTCTTTGGCCCCAAGATGGGGAATGCTCGACAAGCAATCGAATAAATTAAGCAGCAAGAGAACATGTCAAAACTCGAGATGAACCCCAGCCTTAGCCGCCCCTCGTACATAACTAGTGAAGCTCGTGCACAGACAGAAAATCCACCCCTAAGAGCATCATGGGAACGCGCGGGATACCCTCACCAGTAAATCTGTCAAAAAGAGATGAACCCCTGGCCGTGGGCCACAACCATCGCCCCATAATGCAACCCCCGCCCCTCCTCTCTATCATCACCTTTATTCTCGCCTCGCCACTCACATTTCCTCTCCTCAGACCATTCGTTCACCGACCTCAATCCACTTTCCTCTCGTCTCCAGCGTCGGTTCCTTCACACACTCACCACTAAACATCAGCTTAACCATATGTACTATCCAAATTTCATCCTTTCCACATGACCAAACCATCTCACGTACTTTCATTAATTCTCTCATTTAACCTCCTTTCCTCACACCACCCACTCTCTAATAGTCATGTCCTCTCTTATCATTCTGCTCACACCTAACATGTCCCTAAGAATGTCCATTCTGAACACATTGAACTTTAGATACATACCTCTTATTGCAATATTGGGGGTGTTAGGTAAATTTAAAAAATGAGAATTAAAATATAGAGAGTTGTGTGTGTGAAAGGTAAATGAGGAATAAATGAAAGTACTACGTTGAGATGTTTTGTCATGTGAAAGATAGATTGTAGCCTGTTGGTTAAGCGATGTAATAGTAGTGAGTGTGCTGGAACTTCGACCGCGGGAGACCGAAGAAACAAGGTGATGAGTCAGTAAAGAATGCCTGAGAGTGAAATGGCGAAGTTGGCGGGCGAGACAAAGGTGCATAATAGTGAGTAATGGCGGGTTTTGTGAGGGTCCCGTCGCGGTTCAGTGGAAGCCCTAAGGGTGGATGTCTGATGCGAGTGTTCTCACAAAACAAGGTATAAGGGGCGGTAAGCTACGCTTCTTTCGACTGCTAGTATTCGTTCCGGTGCATGTTACGCACCCTTACCTCCAGCCTTGGGAAAAGGTGGATGATATAGATTATATATATACATATATATAATATATTTATATATATATAATATAATAATATATATAGATATTTTATATATATATATATATAGTATATGTATATATATATTACTATACTATTTTTTTTTTTTTTTTTTTTTTGAGGAGTGTACAGGAGCCACCACGCGCCAAATATCGGGATTACCGAGTCAGAAACCAACTACGGGGGCAACTCCTAAACATAACGCATGAAACGGGAAAGCAAGTATTAAATCCTATAGAGAAGAGTCAGTTCCCGAAGGAAAGCAAAAATCGCGTCACTGTTGAAATGAAGTGAATACAGACAATATATATGTAGGCGGGATTGGACAGGTATGGTGTGTAACAAGGGAAAGCCGTCTCTGAACCGCAGACCACCACAATTCCTAGAAAGGATGGCGTACGAAAAGTAGACAATGGAACTGGCAGAAAGGTACATAAAGGGGGATGCTCCTTGCCTAATGACGCTTGAGTGACCATTCAGTATGGCAAATCGCAAACGACCATGGGGGCGACCACCTCCTGGTGCCTGACTCCGCGAAAAGACGATGGCCAAATCCCCAGGAGGCTTTACGCTAAACGCAGTTTTGCACCACGGATGATCTTCCGACCAACGACTCCTGCCAATCAACTAGAAGCCCGTTTAGAACGGAGCAGAAATCAGTACAGCTGGGAGGTGTTCCAGCAAGATGCCCACAGGTAAGTATCGTAGACAGGTAATTTTGCAGTTGGCGGCGCGATAGGCCGCTTTGTCAGCCAAATCGTTACCCAGGATACCCACGTGAGATGGGACCCAGCAAAACGTCAAACACTTTTTACATCCACAGTCATAGAAACCTTTGGATATGGAAACAAAGACGTCTGGTCGTCGATTTTGTAGTGCATAAAGAGCAACCTGCGAGTCAGAAAAAATCGTATACGTGTCAGCAGATCTAGTGCCAGAATCCTATTAATAAGCTAAATATTGCAACTAATCGACCGTAAAGACGATGCTTAATAAAAGGGAGAGGTGGGACACAGTAAAGGTCCTGACAAGACCGTGATGCACCACCCACCCTCCTCGCCTAGATCCGTCGGTGCTAGATCTCACCAGGAGCTTCCATGGAGAGCCAGGTGAGACCAAAGGAAGCGTTCAGGAGAGACGTGGTCTCGGATTTGATAAGCGAACAACCTCATGAACACACAGGGGCGGATTACAACCAATAAGGGCAGACATTCTCATCGTAGCTCAAAATTGCCAAAACAGCCCACACAGGAGGCGAGAAAACGGAGACAGACGCACATACCTCAAAGCAATACGGCCAATAGGCAGGCTACGTGGAACCTCACGATGAGAGAGTTAACGCAGATGGCTGATTTGTAGACGGATTTAACAAGGAAGCACATAAATTCTCTCCGTAAAGACAGGGGCATCACCCCAGCCTCACACCGTCCAAACTCTCTCTTCGCAAAGAACAAACCCCCAAGTGATTCCGCAGACCCTCATTCTCGTATCGGTCAGAATGCGTAAGTACGCCAGAGACGTGCTGGCCATATATCGCACACGCATAATCCAACTTGAACCTGACCACATGATAGAAACGTAAAAGGGACTTACGATCAGCACCCAAGATGCAAATGTAAGGTGGCGTAAGAGGTCCCAATGAGCGGCGCTAGTTAGAGTTCAAATTGAGGATATGAGGAAGATAATTCAGGCGAGCATCCAATAACAGACCAAAGAACCTCACCTCCGACAGGGCGGATTGGGGAGCAATACAAGGTCAGCAAGGGAACAATCAGATCCTACGATCCCGCTTATCCCTACGGAAAAGCACGGTCTTCGTCTTAGTGATGGAAAAAGTAAAACCCCGTGAATTGCTTCACGAAGTCACCCCATTGACAGCCCAGCCAGCTGCGTTCCATGCATGAAAATTTCACTCCAGAAACATACAGCGCCAGGTCCACATATAAAGATCACCGAACGGAAGATGGGATGCTAGCAATGACACCATTGAAACCGACAGCGAAAAGCAGAACGCTGAGCACACTTCCCTGCGGCACCCCCTCGACCATGTCAAAATGACGAGACAGAGTGGAACCACAGCGAACCTGGAAAGATCGACCCGACATAAGAGACTGAAGGAAGAGGGGAAGCTGTCCCCTAAGGCCCAGCGAGTGCAAGGTATGTAGAACTCCCCATGTCTCCATTGAATCATATAGCCTTCTCGAGATCAAGAAAATAGCTAAGACCTTGTTATTAGAGGAGAAAGCCTGCACACGGATATCGTGTACCAACGCGGAAGAAGAGGTTCCTGTGTGGAGCGATGATTCCTAAACCCAAACTGATGGGCGGAAAAAGCACGCAGGCCCTCCAACGTCGGGAGAAGAAGAATAGCCACCATCTTCTCCAACTTAAAGGTTTGACAAGTTAGAGAAATGGGACGTGGGTTGTCTACGATCGTAGGGTCTTTTCTAGTTTTGGAAACGGGAATGGTATAATCCGCTAGCCAAACTGGGGGAGACCCCCTCCACCCAGATTCGATTAAATAAAGAGAGGAGAAACGCCGTAGTAGTGGCATGGAGATGCCGTATCATTTGGGATGAGATACCCTCAGAGCCAGGTGCTCCATCCTTGGATAGGCGTAGAGCTTCCTGAAATTTCGCCCTCCTTGAACAGTCGATTGTAAGAAGGATCCTCTCCAGGAGAGTCAGAAAAGTTCCGGGAATATGGGCGCGATCGACGGATAAGGCTCACGGATACCAGAGAATCGCCTGCAGCAAGCTAGCAAAAATGCTATCCAACAGCTCATCTGGCAACCATCCGCGAGCGGAGAATGATTTCACAGCTCGGGTGCGGCCATAGCGGATGACCGACGGTGGCTCCCTGTAGTGTTTGCAAGAAATTTTGCTCACACCACCATACACCGACGACAATGGCGTAGAAGATTTGACCGTGAAACGTAAGTTCGAAATACGTTTTCTGGTCTCCTGTTAGACCACCCGGACCGACACAGCGGCCTTAAAGAGATCCAGCGCAACTGTGTGGTGTTCTTGTATGAGCGATAGAGTTTGAATTTTAGCACGATTCAGCTCCCGAAGCGCATCGCTTTCCACCACGGTGTATAGCAGAACGCCATTTAAGACGAGGATATGTGCCTTCGCCGCCTCCAGAAAAACATCCGTAAAATATGTGAACGCATCCGCTGGGAAAAAGCGTCAGGCCGAAGGCAAGGGACATAAGTAAGCAGTGAGAAGGAGGAAACCAATCATCCCTGTCATAACGCCAGCTGGGTATTATAGGCGTTAGACGACGCATCAGGCAAAGAGGATGTAGAGTAGATAGTGTATGGTCACTCCCCACAAAGTAAAGCGACCTGTCCCACCAACAATTTTCCAATGAAGAAAGGAGCATAAGGGAGATGTCAATCACAGAAGGAAGCTACGAGTGCAAAAACGTTCACAAGTTGTAAGCCTGCTTGAGCATCCATACGAAAGCCCTCAAAACACCACAGCCAATCGCATTAGTGACGAACGGTCACCCCACAAGGGTGGCGATATCATTGAAGTCCCCCCAAAACCAACAAGGGCGGAGGGAGTTTCGAAAACCGTCCGAAAAGAATCTCTCGTGTAAATGCAACTAGGCGCAAGGTATACAGAACACAAAGTAAACCGGGAATCGAGGTGGACACGAAGCTACCGCGTGTAACCGAGTTGAAATGGGGATATGAAAGAAACCGATTCGTGGAACAAAATCGCCGCACCACCCCTATCATTAGCACCATGATTTTGGAAGCGAGAAAAGTCACCTATATTGGACGGCGGCAGAAAAGCACGTTTACGCAGCAGTTGCAATTCTTGGAGGCAGATTTCCTTTGGAGTATGCAATTCAATTAGTCTAACCCAAGCTCTTCGAAGTTTCGGGTAGTAACCACGGCAGTTCCATTGAGAAACCATTATATATAGTATATATATATATATATTAATAGTATATATATTATATATATATATATATATATATTATATATATATATAATATTATATATAATTAAATAATATATAATTAGTATATATATGATTATATATATATATTTTAAAGCATATTGTACTTACATCAATAATGTAGGGCCCAACAAAGGACCCAATACCGACTGTTACTAAACCAGCTGCTCCAGCAGATTTAAAAGAAGCATCTGCCCTAGATAAAGTTTTCCGAAATGTGTCAATAATTTCTTCAATTCTATTCCAGTCAATGCCTGGCAACCTGAAAGGCAAATATGGCGCAGTGGATTTATATAACGCCTTTAGCAAATCAAAAATAGACTCGAAAAGTTCCAAATACGACTTTTTCACATGTCTTTCTTCCTACAAAAGAAAATTTGTAATAAAAGCTTAAAAACAATCCATACTTTACAGTGTTCTAATTTTCGAGAATAGCTAGTCATAATTCGTGTTCTATGGATAATTTATAACAATCTTACCAGCTCTTCGAGATCTTCAATTTCACTCGAATTTGCGCTGTTAAAATCATGATCTTGGCTAGTTATGAAACCACTGAGTAGCAACAACCTGTACAAAATAAAACTAACAGTAGTGGTTAAAACTTTTAAAATGATAATAAATTTTTGAGCAATATAGGCCTAAATATAAATATAATATAAATGATAATATAAATAAATATAATGTAATATAAATATCAATAAAATACTAAAAATCAAAATCTAGCAAAAATGAATATAAATAGTAATAAAAGTAAAAATAATTAATATATATATATTATATATATATATAAATATAAATTTATAAAAATATGTTATATTATATATATAACCAATATAATATATAAATATATATATATATATATATATATATATATATATATATATATATATATATATATAAAATAAAATTTAAAAAATATGTTTGAAAGGAATATACATCTATAAAAGAATAAGGATATTTTTTATTTACTTACTGTAGTATTAAAAAAGTTATTATGTATGAGATATAGAGCCGCTTCATTTGAATGTCTTTAGTATTTAATTAAGTTTATAATAATTTTAAAATATTTAACTCAAGAGAATCTATCCGATTCAACTTTAATAAAAT
>JABUQX010033647.1:17500-22113 GCA_015478945.1 Trachelipus rathkii
ATCTATTTCATCAGAATCTGTTGAACTCCACTATTACCATTGAACGATAAGTGCCACAGTTAAAAAAAACAAAATTGAAAACGCGTTAAAAATACTTTAAAATATTAATTTATCCCTATGTGTGGGAGAATATTTCCACAACGAACGTACGTTGTGTCGTAAAAAGAGACTAAACAGAACAGTGGTAGCTGCGTTGGGAACCCCCCCCCCCCAGTTCTGGAGAGCAAAGGGCTAGCTGATGATGTATATTTATAAGTTACCGGTTCTATGGATTACGAGAGGCTTTTTATCGCTAAATTGCTAGCTAATAAACCATATTTTTAAACATTAGAAAATCAAACTAGAAACGAATTAAAATTGATCCACTTTATACACACGACAACCATATTTTTGGTTCCCTGTTTAACAATTAGCAAATTAATTTTTATAAAATTTAGTTAGTAAATATAAAACACTCAGACTATATTTTTGGAAAAAGAAATTATAATGGAGCACTAATACACTACACATTGTAACTAAACATTTGAGGTTTGTTTCCGTTTAGAATTTACAAACCATCATATTAGTTGGGTTGTGTGTGTGGTATATATATAATAATTTATACTAATTATTTTATATTTATAGATTGCATTTCTATATATATATATATAAAGATTTTTAGAACATTGATTTGACAGCTTATATATTATAATATATAATATATAATTTTATTATAATATAATATATATTATATATAAAAAGAATATATATATATATATATATATAATATATATAATATAATATATTTATATATAATATAATCTATATAATAATAATACTATAATATAATAATATATATATATATATAGATATATATATAATATAGTATATATATATAAGCCTCTAGAAGAGCACAATCCATATCTCAAAAACTACTACAGCTACCGCGAAACGGAATACATTGCTGAATCCTGGCAAAATTTTACCGACGGGGAAACTGTTAAAAAAAAAAAATCATCTCGAAAACTACAAAGCTAAAGGAAAATGAAATACATTTTTGCAATCCTTGTAAAATTTTGGTTCGGAAATTTAAAAAAAAAAAAAAAAAATTGAGCATAATGGCTATTTTTTTTCTCTCTCTCTCTACATAAGTATATATATATACTTATTATTAAAAGTATTACAGCAATTTGGGGCTTCGGAGCGACGTGGGAACCAGGGGACGTTTTCCATTACCCCGATAGGGGAGGGCGGCAAGGAACCCCCGCGACACAAATACGAAAGAGCGGGGGTTCCGGAGACCCTCCTCGAAGGGGGGGAAATAGTCCTACCCGTAGTCCCGGAGGCCGAAGAACCCCGACTCCTGCCATCGTAGCGGACATACTTTTAGAATTAAAAAAAGCAACTTTATAGAAAAGTCTATTTTATTTTACGGGAACAATATAAAGTCTCTAAAGTCGGCCCTCTATCATGTATTACTATAATTATTAACATAATTTTTTATTTTTTTATTTTTTTTTTACATTTCCATATCTAAAATTAAAAATAAATTCTTTTGCTGTAGCTATTGTATTTTTGAGATTTTTTTTTTTTTTTTTTTTTTTTTTTTTTTTTTTTTTTTTTTTTTCTTTTTAATATTCGCACTAAAATTGGACCAGCATTCAGCAAGTATTCCTTTCCTGGTTATCTGTCTTAGCTTTTGAGATATGAATTTGTGGCTCTTCTGGAGGTGCCATATATATATATATTATAATATATAATATATAATATATTATATATCTATATATAATTTATATATATTAATAATATATATATATATATAATAATATCAATATATTATATATATTATATATATATAATATATATATAATATATATATATATTATATATACTATTAATATAATATATTTATATATATATATAATTTACTATTAAATAGATATTATATATATATATATATATATACATATATATATGCATGATATATATTATAATATTTATATATATATAAATATATATATAATTATATATTATACTATATTCTATATATTTATTAGTGATGCAGCGGATGTCATTTTGCAAGATTCAGCGGATGTTTGATATAATATCCGCGGATCGGTCGAGGATGCGGATGCGTATGTATTGATACTATACTATATATCATAATATATATATATATATATTATATTATAATATATATATAATATTAATATAATTATTCATATATATATATATATATTATTATATATTATTGATATATATATTTATTTCGAGTTTTAGCCACAAGCTATTAAATATATTGTTTACCAGGTACGGATGGACCATCAAATGACCCCATTCAACTCTTTTCCCCAACCTCCGCCCTTAATGAAAGAGATTTTACAATGATTATATACTTTTTGCACTAGTATTGAAATTCAAATATAGTAAGGTTGTGCTTGAGAAATATCAATTTTTTCTTGCCTCCTTTCTGTTTCTCTTTCAATCATATATTAGCCCAGCATGCTAAATACTCTCTCACTTGGAACATAGTTGGAGGACATAGGCCAAGTATTTCTTGCAAGTTAGTCAAGCTTGTGTAACATTTACTGCTTATTAACTTTCCACCAACTGACAAAATCATCCTTTTTATCTAGTCGTTTTTCTTTGTGATAGCTTTTCATCATTTGAAACTACATACTTTTGGCATGCGTGTGTTTCTTCTATCACTTTGGACTGTAGAATCTTACAATGAATTGTTATTGATTACTGTAGACGGTGTTGGTTCTGTATAGATTTCGTTTTTCCCCTTTTAATGAGTGGCGAATTATAACTGTTCGGATTGAGTTTCACACGCACACAAAGTTGACTATTACTTTTCTAATGTTGTGTTACAAAAAACTTGCCTCTACAAGGATCTAAGTAAGTTGCAATGAGTTGAAAGGTCATTATTCCACACGAACAGAGCGTTTTCTATTTCTCCTAGTTTTTAATTACAATCTTCTTCTTTTTAAACTGTCTTCATTTCATTTGAAAATGCGTTACAAAATGATTCCTTTCGTTGGTTAATGGTATTACTCGGAGACAAGCTTAAGCGCTTATGTTTTTGGTTAATTTCTTAAAATGTTAAATGCTTAAGCATCTTGATTATGATGTCATTTTTCACAGAGTAAGAAATGTTAACTTTGGATACAATATGGCTACGAGCAAGAGGTCTTTAGCAAAACCATTCTTTCCATCATATTTAGTGAGTATAATATTCAGTCGAGTTGGAACGTCTTTGATTACAGTAAGATATGGAATATCAAGTTGTTTTTGAATTGCCTTCAACTCATTTCAATTTCTATTTTCAGTTCATCTTAAGTATTTTATTATAAAATTCTTTATCAAATCCACCAACCTTAAAATATACAGCGAATACAATCCCAGCAAGCGCGGTATCGGATCGATCTTTTCGTTAATGTGAGGATCTCGCGGATGCAGAGCGGATGTTCCTTTCATCACTACTATATAAATATATATATATTATATATATATCTATTATATAATATATATATATCATAATATATATTATATATATAATATATATTTTTAATATAATATATATTATAATTTATATATAATATATCTTTATATCTATATATGGATTATATATTATTATATATATATTTTATATATATATATAAATATAATATTTATATATAATATAAATAATATATTATAATATATAATATCTATATATTAATATATATGTATATATTCTCTGGTGGTCAAATGCCAAAGGCATACCTAAATCCACCAGTGGGGGGAGGGAGGTCCGCGAAGCGATTCGAATTTTAAGTCAACATGACCCATTACACGACGTTGAATGTGTAGTCAAAAGGTAGTTGGGAATAGGAGTAAATGAGTGTGTCAGACTTTTATCAGGGAGTACATGTAAGATTGAGCATAGCAGCCAGTCTAGGTCCGAGGTTGGAATCAGAGAGGATAGGACTTGTGTAGAAAGGCTTGGGGCCGAACCCTCTTCAGTGGAGGAGGTATGCGGATATCTGGAGTTATCAGAAGAGAATGTAAACAAACCAAATAGATACATAGTGACGCTCATCGGCGGATGAGGAATTGGGCGTTAGTCGAGAGAGAAGGAGAGTTAGTGAGAAGAAAGGAGTTATGAGAAGAGGAGAGTGTGAGAAGATGAGAGTATGTGTAGAGGAATAGACGTATAGTAGAGAGAGAAGGGAGTTAGGAGAAAGGAAGGAGAGTTATGAGAAGGAAGGAGAGTGGGAAGAGAATAGAAGTTAATGAGAAGAAGAAGGGAGTTAGTAGAAGGAAGGAGTAGTGAGAGAGACGGGGTTAGGAGAAAGAAGAATTTGTGAGAAGAGAAGGAGATAATGAGAAGAGAAGGAGAGTTAGTGAGAAGAGGGAGAGTTAGTGAGAGGAAGAGATTAGTGAGAAAGAGAGGAGAGTATGAGAGAGAGGAGAGTTGGAGAGGATAGAGTTAGTGAGAAGCAGAAGAAGTTAGGGAAGAGAAGAGAGTTGAGAAGAGAAGGAGGTTAGTGAAGAGAAAGAGTTAGTAGAAGGAGAAGGTAGTGAGAGGAGGCGAGGTGTGAGAGAGAGGAGAGTTAGTGAGAAGAGAAGGAGAGTTAGTGAGAGTAGGC
>JABUQX010033648.1:0-14324 GCA_015478945.1 Trachelipus rathkii
GTACTAAAAGTCAACGATGAGATCTCAAAAGAAAGGTATTTGGAATTATATAAGGAAGAAAAAAGGAAGATGCATACGTTGGAGGAAAAATGAGGTAAATGAACAGTTTGGAGAGAGGATGAATGGAGACCTACAAAGGAATAGAAAGCTCTTCTGGATGGAAGGTCAAAAGGTTAAAAATGAGAATAAAGTAAATCTGTTTAGAATAATGAATAAGGATAGTGCTTTCGTAAATGAAGAAATGGGTGTGAGGAGAATGTGAAGGGAACACTTCGAAAATTTGCATAACATTGGCAGTAATGAAGAGCTGACAGTGAATGTGTGTGGGTTTGATGGTGCAAGAAGGAATAGGTATTTTGGAAATGAGGTCATTAGTAATGAGGAGGTTGCTAAAATGGCCTCAAAGAGGCTGGGATTTCTGTTCAGATTGCGTGAATTTTTTTCTTCTGCTCAGATACTCGAGTTATATAAGGGTCTTATTCGCCCCTGTATAGAATACTGTTTTCACATCTGGGGTGGATCCGGTTCTACCCTCCTTTTGGATAGAGTTGAATCTAAGGCTAAGAGGCTTATAAATTGTCCCATACTTTCTGACTCCCTTGACCCTCTTTCTCTATGACGTGACGTTGGTACCCTATCTCTTTTCTATAGGTATTTCAACGGCAGGTGCTCGAGAGAATTGACCTCTCGCATTCGTCCACCAATGCGTCGCGCTCGTAACACAAGAGGTGCCTTGTTCTCACATGAAAATTGTGTGAATATCGGCACTCAAGGATCACTCGTGGTGGTACCTCCCTCTCCATGTTTAATTGCGACTGGTACATATATGCCTTCTCTTCTTATTTTTCCTGCAATATTCAATCTTCCTCTATTTAAGTTCCACGTCTGCGCCCACCTGAGTTAATTGCGTTAGGCAAGTGACAGGGTGGGTTTACTTTCCATTTACTTTAATTTTTGTTTTTCTTTTTGTAATTTTTTTTCTATTTATTTATTTATTTATTTTTTTTTTTTTGCCCCTCCTTTCGAAAAGGGCCCTGCCCGTGTGGTGATATCATAAAAAAAAAAAAAAAATGGGTAAAGTGAGAAAGTTGAAGAATGCAGGCGTAGATGAATTGCTAGTGAAATGCTCAAGAACGGAGGTGAGATAGTGATTGAATGGATTTGGAAGTTACGTAACAAAGCGTCTATGGAGGTATAGTTCCGAAGGATTGGAGGAGAGCAGTAATAGTACCCTTATATAAGGGTAAGAAGGATAAGGATAAATAAAGGAATTATAGGGGAATTAGTTTATTAAGTGTTGTAGGGAAAATATATGCTGGTATTTTGGTCGAAAGAGTACGTCGAGTGACTGAGGGACTGATTGGTGAAGAAAAAAGTGCATTTAGAAGTAGTAGAGGATGTGTGGATGAAATTTTTTCATTGAAACAAATGATTGAGAAAATGAGAGAGACAAAGAATAAATTGTATTTAGGCTTTATGGATTTGCAACAGCGTATGATAAGATTAATAGTGAAACATCAGAGCAGGTGTTAGTGATATATGGTGTTGATGGTAAGCTTCTGAATGGAATCAAAAGTATGTATGACGATAGTGAATCGTGTGTAAGAATAAATGGAGTTGATAGTTGTTTTGGTATTACTAGCGGAGTGAGGAAGGAATGTGTAATGTCTATTGGTTATTCAATTTGTATATGGATGGGGTTATGAAGGAATTAGAGGTAGAGGTGGCAGAGGAAGGTGTGAAAATGATGGAGAATGAATGAGATTGGAGGGTGCCCTAATTATTATATGGTGATGATTTGGTTTTAGGTGGCCAATCTGAAAAGAGATGGGAGAATTGGTAACGGGGTTTGGCAGGGTGTGTAAAAGGAGAGGTTTGAAAGTAATGTAGAAAAGAGTAAGGTTATTGTAGTGAGTGAGGGGAGTCCTCAGTGTGAAGTTATGTTAGATAGTGAGCAACTGGGACAAGTGTCTGAGTCTAAAAATTTAGGATATATGTTGGGTGAAAAGGGAATGAATGATGAAGAGTGTAATACGAAAGTTGTATATATATATATATATATATATATATATATATATATATATATATATATATATATATATATATATATATATATATATATATATCTATATATATATATATATATATATATATATATATATATATATATGCAACTTTCACAGATGTAACAATTTCATATTAGTTAACAAGAAATTATAAAATTATTAATATGATGTAAAATAGTATAATAAATAAAAATATACATGTTTGTATATCATGTTATATGCATATAAATAAGGATAATATTCCTGAAAAAAAAAATATTTAAAAAATAATAGAGGGAAATTAATTATAATTTCTCTTTTACATTTAACTTCTTTTTAAAAAATTATATTTTCTTTAAAACATTTTTAATCAAAGTAATTAGAATATTTTTTTAAAATGATTTGCATAATTCATTTAAATTCAAGGTAAAAATGTTTGTATTCTTGTTTTCAAAATGTTTTAACAGTTGTCAAACGTACGTTTTGAAAATGGATTGAGAGTTTTGACACATGAAGGTTGAAACCCCTACTCAAAATGTTGGGATTCTTATATTTATATTTATCCTTTATATTTATATGCTTTATATTCTTATATTTATATTTATGGTTTAAGAAAAAAGTTAATACAAAATTAAGAAAAGTAAGATCTTGCAAAATATTGACTAGTCACACCTTGATGGTTTGCATTCTGTGCATTCTGTTAGAGATAAATGCATCTAAAGTGTCTAGACACATCTCTAAAAATCCTCATTTTTTAAAAATGTAAAAAATATATTTTTTATTTTTTTTTATTTCACGTTATGTTTAAGAAATGATTATAACTTATTACAATACATACAAAATGTTTATTCTCTTTTTCCATTTAGTATTTTATTGGTACCTTTATTTATGCAAGACTCTTATACAGTACCTAAAGAAGCTTGCTACACATTGGAGAGAGAGAGAGAGAGAGAGAGAGAGAGAGAGAGAGAGAGAGAGAGAGAGAGAGAGAGAGAGAGAGAGAGAGAGAGAGAGAGAGATTAATTCAAAAGTCAGAAAATTTATTAAAAATAATCAACATGCATATTTTCAACCTATTTTTTTATTTTTAAGGAATTTAGGGGGCAGTTTAAGAGGAAAAATATTTCTTAACTTGATTGGCTTTGGTATCTTCAACGAACTTATCGACTTTATGGTAGGAACCTCTTTTTTTGTATATTCATTATGGAAGTTTTTTTCAAGTTGCATATTTCTTCAATTACTTCATTAACTTTCTAGATTTCTCTTCTAAGCTCAACCTCTTTTCCAGTAAAACAATTTTCCTTTCCAAAATCAAATATTTCTTTGCCCCGAGTATTCTTGGAATTCCATCTCTTGTAGTCTTTCATGGATGGCACTGTGTTTTTTTTCTTCTAACACTCTCCTAAGAGCTTAGAGCTGAAGTTTCTTTTTAACTTTCGCATATTATCCCAAAAACTTGCTACATATAGAGGGATCTTCCATTACTGAGAGAAGTTTGGCTCCATATATGTCCTCGTTTCATTTAGGCAACTTCCTTGAAGGGTGGGGTCTAAGGTTTTTTGCTTCAATGACTAACCCATTATCACCAAAATTTTCAGTCCATGTATTTATCAGTTGTTCGCGTCCGCTCCGTCCTCGCCTCCCGACGCCACCCTCCTCCTACCAGGTCGCGCACTCTCGACGTAAGGGTGACCTTCTGTCCCCCCTCTGTTCACCCACTTCATTTCTCGGACCATTCACCTAAAAATTTCGCATTTGCATCAAAATTTAATCATCTACTCCATCACAGTCTTCTAACTGAGGGTTGTTGCGCTGAAGCCCTAGAACAGAGACCTAACGACAACTTTCGATATTCTCTACTATGCGGTCTACTCTACTGGGTGTATTCCGTTTAGTTTTTAAAATCATTTCTCTATGAACTTTGGCAGCATTCCCATTCTTTACATAACGTTCGTAATTTTCATTATAATATACTATATATATATATCCCACTATCCCCTCCCGGTGGAGTATATATACATTACGCCATCACTTGAGTTCTTATCGGAAAATTGACATTCAGACCTCCTTTAAGCATCACTTGACCACTCCGACTACATATCGCCTCCGCAAATCGCCTTAGTACCGCAACTTCAGCTAACTCCGCTATCTTACCTTATTCACTCATCACGCCTCTAGCCATATCACTAGTATTCTCATTATTTATGAACCTCCGTGATCCCTCCATAAATTAATATAATAATATATATTATATACATATATATTATTGATAAAGAGAGTAGAGAGAGAGTAGAGAGATGAGAGAGATAAGAGTAAGTACGAATGTTAATGATGATGAAGATACTCATAATTTACGTCTTCACTGAACTCAGCTGACGTAGTATCTAACGAACGCGGATTTGAGTCAACATATCTCCTCGCAAAAATTTATTCTACTACTACTTGAGTCACCTGAATCTATAATAATTTTAGACCTAAATTAAATATATTTTAATCTTTGGTGCCAAATTGTGTGTGTGCCTCAATTAAGAAATTTTGTTCTTTTTATTTTTTTTTTTACATAATAATCGATTGCATGTCACATATCAAAATCCAATTTGTTATAATTCATAACGAAATGTAACCAACTCTCTCAATAGAAATGAACAATAATTAATATAAATCGTATTACTCTCATTTTAATTCTTAAAATATCGACATATCATGATAAACATATACCATATCTTATTTCTCAGAAAAAATAATGTTCTAAACATTCTCAAAGCATTTTTAATGTGAAATGAGTTATATATTATAATTTATTATAATATATCAATAATTAATATAATTATATCTTTTAGTATATATATATATATAATACTATTAATATATATATAATTATAAATACTATATATACTAATATATATTACATATTATATATATAATATTAATATATATTTACTTATATATTATATATATTATAAATTAATATTAATCTTATATTATATTAATATATAACTATAATATATATTATATATACATACTTATTAATATTATATATAATATATATATTTAATATATATTCATATCATAAATTATCTTATTTATATGATATAACTATATAAATATAATAATTAATGTAATGCATGCACGTTTAGATTAGTAACTCAGTCATATTAAATGTTCTCATTCTATATAATAATTAAAAATCATATTAAAATACTTAGCATATTTAATAATAATGTAAAAATAAATGAATTAAAACAATTATTTTGGAAAATGACATCATCCTGCTTTTAGTTATGAAAATACATACTATTTAAAAAAAAAATTCGGTAATTTTAATAAAAAAAAGTGTAATAATAAATGTAGTAAACATATAGTAATTAATTATAAACTTATTTCATATAATTCTAACGTATAACCCATTACGTTGGCCTTTATCAATGTTAAGGGTTATTAAGTTTGTTTATAATTTCTTAAAATGAATACAGCCAAATATATAAGGGTTGAACCGAGCAGAAGACTAGTGCAGCGAGTATCGGGAATTCATCATCGTCTTTATCGAGGGAGGAAGGTATGGGCGAAATTGGAGCTATGACTCTTTAATTGACTTATTTATCCTCCCCCTTAATTACGAGGGTGACAGGTCTCTCAAGAATCCCCCGCTACTTAATTAATGGTATTTGGTTTTGGTGGAAGACTTATCATACGCCTTATTTATATCTATTTATAATATATCTGCTCAAATTTTTTTCTACTCCTAATCTATACGTATAAGGGTAATGGAAATAAAACGTCCCCCTCACCTATGGTATTCCCCGTTATCTCGGCTCGAGCCTCCCTACACTATATAAGTTTGCCGTATATATATCTATATATTAATATTAATATTATATATAATATATTCTTATACTATATATATTTTAATATAATCTATTAAATATATTAAATATCTATTAATTATATACATATTTACTTATATATATAGTATATATTAATATATATTTATATATTATTTTTTATTATATATAATATATAATATTATAATATTATCAGTTTATTATATATTCATATTTTATCTAAGTATTCTATATTAATTTTTATGTGCACTTAAGTGAAGAAGATTTAGCGATTATTAGACCTATATATCTCTCGTAACAATCCATCAATATATAAAATGAATTTATTTATTTAGAAGATTCACAGTATTGTTTGAAGGTAGACATATTCATTGTCAATTAACACATTGTGTTCCCCAAAATCCTTTCTAACAACCTATCAACACCGAGAGTGAGAGCTGGGTTGTATATTAATCTATTAACGGTTCTATGACTAAAATCACCCTTTATAATGAATTATCAATTTCTAAATACTATACACTCTGCTGTGAATTGAGGCCCTGGGCCCCATTACTCAGAGATAGGCACTAGAGTGGTTTTATATACGTAAAACCGACACACTTTCATACGCTGATATACAAAAATGTCCTTCAATATATTTGTGAGTGTGAGGCGATGATCAGTGTGTGTAGAGGAGTGAGCGAGTGATGACGAGAAGTCTAGCAGACGGCTGGGGGCAGTGAGCGCTTAGTAGTAAATCATATTAAATAGATAAAACAATACTAACGAATGTTATCTACCTTCGTTAGTACAATATATCAATCTATCATACCTAACTATACAAAAACTAGAACTCACTAAAACTAATTACGTGCTCCTCCCGTACCTACCCTCGGGCGTAGGGTGAGTCAAACTCAAGTAGCGTTATATACTTATCTTTTTATAAGTCATATCTCAGTGTTAGTAGCGTTATAGGTCGTCAAATATATATATACTAACTATATACGCAGTAGTACCATATCTATAATGCTATAGTTAGCCTATATATACACTTTATCAATAACTTATATGGATTGGTGTGACATATGAGCTCTTTTACTTATAAAATGGGTTTATTATTATTTAAATTCTAAATAATATATAGTCAGCCGTTTTGGCATATCTTGAACCCGTCATAATGTTATCCGTGTATAGAATATACCAATATTCGACGTAAGTGATAAAAGCAGACAGTAAAACGCCTGTCAAACATTTTAGGAAATCAGCGTAAATGTAGTCTAGTCCTAACTCAAATCCTTATATGTCCCCGAAAAACTTTTAACATGAAAATTAAAAAAAAAATGGCGATTTTTAAAAAGTTTTAATTTAAAATAGCTACATAGCCTAGTGCGAAGTTCTTTATATGTATTTTCAATTGTAATTTGGACCCGTACACTACCTTGCACCTTGCCCACTGGGAACCTGTGGTAACAGGATAATAAGGCTCTGTTTGGTGGTTAAAACTAAGAGTAATTATGGTGGCCGCACCGATGTATAATTCAAAAACAAACAAGGCACCGCATCCTGTATCTGTTGCCACGCGCATCCGGGTCTCGCTCGGCCTTTCTTTCCGCTGGAACTACTGTGTGCTCCAAGGGTAAGGATTATTCGCCCCCTCCGGAAGGAGGGTTTCCGGACCCCGCTCTTTGTATTTTGCCGTATAAGTCGCGGGGTTCTCGCCCCTACCCCTATACCGGGGGTATGGAAAACATCACCGCGCCTGGCCTATGTGTTCCCCGTCGCTCGACCCACTTACCGTGATGCCATATATAACTATATATAATATTCGTATTTGCTTGCCTAAATTGCTACTATATATTAATTATATACATAGGTTATGAATCTACCACGCATAGAGTGTATATTATAATATTATATATAATAAAAGTAGTACAGACAAACTAATCAAATATAATATTATATTTAATATTATAATATTATTATATATATAATATATATATATATTATAATCATATATATATATAATAATTTAATTTTGTGTGCACAGATATAGTGATTTTAGCTTAATTCAAAACGTCTAAACAAGTTTACAAGAATCACTATACCTCATAGGATAATGAACTGTTATTTATGATGATTGCTACGATTTTTTGATATGATTTATTTCATTTTACACGAATTATATATTTAAATTAGTTATTTATATTATTTATATCACATTTATTATAATAACATGATTAATTATATATCGTATTATCTAGGGACCTATTACGTTTTTAAACGGCTGATTTGGGCAAAAATAAGTTTATTGCGTAATTATTACTCTATTCAAGATTTATCTTATAATTAATTGAATAGTATTACCTATTTTCGTGAACTATCAAATAAACGCATGTGCCAACTATTATATATATAACTTACATATTTTAATATATATATATAATATATCTATATTCTATTATTATATAATATTAAATATATCTTTAATATATATCATTACTATATAACTTAATTAATATATATATTAAATTAATATTCATATTATATATATATATTTATTATATATTAATATTATATTAATTTACTATATATATATATATATATACTAATATATTTAATATATAATTAAATTATATAATATTATTACTTATTATATATTAATATATCTAATATTATTATATTAATTAATATTAAAAGAGCAATCTTGGAAAAGAATTTGATCCAATGTATCCTATAAAACCTAAGATCAAAGTGAATCAATTTTGATGTGGGATCTTCCAATATCGATCTACTTCAAGATATATTTATTTTTCATTTTTGTCAAAATGAAAGAGATACTCTATAATCTGAGGGAAATACCGATACGATAGGTATCTATATTCGACTGAAGATATGGCTTATTTAATATACTGCTTCAGATGTGAATATGTAATATAAGATATATTATATTTAAAAGTAATTATGAATAATAAATATTAATGTTGAAAATGATGCCAAAGAACAACAATTTTTACAGTATAAGATATATAAAATAATATAATTATAAATTTAATAAATTAATAATAATTAATAATATTCAATAATAATAAATATATTAATATAATAATAATATATATAATTAATAATCAATTAAAAAATAAATAATTAATAATAATAATAATATAATATATAATCAATAATAATAAATAATAATTTATACATAATTATAATATAATATCAATAATTGCTCCAGCTAACGGAAAGTCTGACCTTGATTATGAAGGCCCTGCACTACTGATTTAAAGAATAAGTGGTGACTCCAACTATACTGTATATTATATAAATATTATATAATATATTTATTATAAATGTATTATTTGTTGATTATGGCCAATAAGTACCTTTAACCTATAAGTAACCTTAGTTATGGCCCCTTACCTTTTATTTTGAGCAGCAAGGTATTAATAATTAATGATATATATGAATGGAATTTATTATATAATTATCACAATATTTTTATAAAAAAATAAAACCCTGAGTATGCCCATTTATTCCGACCTTAAGGAAATAATAAGTTATGTCTACCAACCTTTAGATACCTCCTCACTTATTTATTATTCTCTATTTATTCATTATATTATGCATACTTAGTAAATATAATATTAAGCCCTAAAGTCCGACGAGCTTTATCCTATTAGATGTTTGTAGAATAGTCAAAAACTGTCGAATTCTCACTTATCTTTATGAGTAGGAAATATCTTGAGATGATAGGTGAGTAAGAATTTACGTTGTCGAGCAGTTTCAAGAGTAAGTCTACATGTCTGTTTTATATATAAAAAAGTTGTAACGTTCTCAACGCTGTATTGCGATAGCTTGCTTTTTTTGCTTTGTAATTTGTTCTAAAGTTTTTCGACCGGAGGGAGTTTTTTCGGAGAAGTTGATTTATGTGAATAAGTTCGTGTCCCTTCTTGTCTGATTTTTTCTGGTCTTTATTTTGAACTGAACGAATAAAAGCACTTAAGTAGCTTAAAATACGAGTTTTTATTGCGGTGCAATTTTCTTCGTTGCACTAATAAGTAGTATTTATGTCATGTGAATATGCTTATAAGTCAATAAACCTATTATTTTAATCATTGATATGTAAGAGAAGACATGATAGAGAAACTGAACAGCCTAGAGAAGTAAACAAAGAAGAAACATAATGGTCAATATATCATACATATACTAATATTTATATATAGTAAAGAAAGATATTAAAATGAAGTCATTTATCAAAATATTCATATATAATATACTTAAATATATAGTATATATATATTTAATAATAATATCTTATAATTAATTATTATATATATATTATATATATATATATATATATATATTAATATAATATTTATTAATTTTATTTATTACTTAATATATATATATTATTATTATCTACTTAATATATAATTAATTATTTAATATAAATATATATAATATATATAATGGTATTAATTTATATATATATATATATTATAATATATATATATATATATATATATATTTATATTTAATATATATATACTATTATTAATTATATATTATTAATTTATTTATATAATATATATTATCAATATACATTATATATATATTAATTTAACATATAATATAAATATATATATATTATATTATATATATAAATATATACTATTTAATATTAACATATAATATGTATATATATATATATATAAATATATATAATTATAATATATCATTACTATATTAAATAATATATATTAATATCAATATTTAATTAATATATATATATATATATTAAATATAAATATATATAATAATATATTATATCTTATATCATATATATTATTATACTATATATATACCTATTAATATTCTATATTAATTATATATACTATATAATATATATCTGCTATTATATAAATATATATTAGTATTAGTATAATCCATATACTATTAAAGGTTCGATAGGTAATCTAATTATATGTATAACTAAAGAATGCCTCATCAGCAAATGCTCGTTCTATTTATTATAAATCAGTCGTCTCTGACTTATTGATCTTTGATAATAAGAACATCCGTGTTATTATATATATTAAATTAGATTCAACTTTTATTGACATTATATTAGTGGTATTCTAAGTTGAAGTCATAGATTAGATTCTTTATTTATATTGAGATTAGCTTCCACTGTGAAAATCTCCATTTATAATACTCTAATTTTCTATGATTGTAAGTAGAGTATTGAGGTTATTTATATATATCTATCACATACATTAACTATTTTGATCGTCAATTAAATTTATTAACGTTATCTACGATTAATGTAATATATTTCAAGGAATATGATGTACTTTTTATTTATATAAGATGAGTGTGAGAATTTATATAAATTATGTGAGTCATATTATTATTATGTAATTCAACAATTACAAGAAATAATGATTAATAAAGAAGTCCTATTCTCAACTCTATTAATATACATGAATGTAGTAGGTCTGAGAAAGAATAGGAGGCGCCGCAGCTGAAATTCTGTAGTTCTGGATTTGTCTTACCTTCTATAATGCATTATACCTCATAGTGTTTGTCAGTCACATAGTACTTCTCCTTTATGTTAGTCTCTCTAATACGCAAGCAGGGTATCCTTAAAAGGAGGTGGGTCATAGCTGCGAGAGTTGGCAACGAGTCTCCTCCCGAGCACGCTCGATGCTATTGTACCGATATAAGGCAACAGCGAAGAATAATACGACCGCACCCAACATCGCGGCCTAAGATAGAGGGTGCAATGCAACTAGAGAGTACAGGAGATCAGTGTTTTAACCTTAGACCCGACCTATCCAAAAGATGGGTGAAATTCAAGAGCCCCCCCGCACTATAGATGTAGGCAGGAAGCCCGAATTACGAAACTACGCACCATGCCACATGGGCAAGGCACAGGACCCGTGTAATTAACTTGAGTAAAGTGTGAAGAAGGAAAAAAAGTCTCGCCAATTAACACAAAGGGTTGTTTTCTTTGAGGCGCCTTTAGGTTAACCATAGAGACAATATGTGAGAGGTATTCCCAAGCATTTTTTAGTTGCGGTCGCTGTGTTTATGTTGCAGGCAAGGATGTTTTTTATAAATGTAACAGCGGGACGAGAGAACCATGGAAAAGAAATAAGGCGAAATAAACACGAGTGGTCCCCCTCAGAGAGGGAGATGTGTAATACAGTTGGGTTTTTTAAAAGAATTAAATTTTCACTAAGGTTGAACCACCCACCCGGAACGCTGTCTCATTCAGAAGCAGCGAGATAATGGACACGGGAAATATCTATAGACGAGGGCATCCTAGAATAAAAGAAGAGCAAATTGAAATGAGTTTTGAAGAATGAAAGGGTCCGAGTCAATCGCGCCAAAAATGATGGGGTAGAGTTAGATATGGGCCAGACGAAAGCATGAGAGTGGTTAGTTCGCGAAGAGCTAGATAAAGTACAGCTCAAGACTAGAAATACCAATGAGGACACGACTATTGAACGAGAAAAGGAGTATAGAAAGTCTCCCCATAATCAATAACAGTCGATATATTGAGCGGATTTGTAAAGAGCTTAGACATAAATAAGCTAATGTAAAGGAGAAAATCCCAAAGGAGGGGTTTTTGGCTTGGAGAGCAGTTGACGCGTGCCATACACGGTCAAATGTTTTGGGAATACTGTTCAACGCCACCAAGTTATTTATTCTATAATTATTAAGTAGATGGAAACCAATAAATCTTAGTTAGTATGGCTAGTTAATATATCACCAGTAGAACCTGTAAGCGTACTAAGATAGCCGTATACAGGCGTGAAATATCGAAAGAAGGGAATAGACTAACATTTAGTAAATAAATGATTAGTTTTGAAAGAAGTAGGTTTAAAGATATTGATGAATACAGGTTTACAGAGCTAATAGGGGCGATTGTATAAGAAGGATATATAGCGGCTTTACCTTTTATTTATCGTGAAATAGTTTGTGAAATTCTAGCGCGCTTCAACAAACTGTGAGAGAAATGTTTAGTGTTAAATTGAGGCATATGAATAATATAGTTGTAACGAGAAGGAGGGGCCAGCCGGGAGCACACTCCCTACTCAACTTACGGGCGAGGATGCCTATTCGATAGCCCATCCGCTTCCCTCAAAGTTCAGACTTTTCAGTGAAAGCCATTAGCACCCACAATCAATATGTAAATCTCAGGCCTAGAAGGGGCATAGGACACATGAGTAAATAGAAGTAGATGAAGGAACCTTGACATTGTGACATCGTCCAGGGTTGAGTTATGGAAAAAGGAGGCCGAAGATAGATTGGCCTTTTATTTATTTATCATGTAATGGAGTAGTATTATATGGCAATACTAAATTACTAATACAGATCGAATATAGAGGATGAAAGGTAGAATCTAAATAGAATTTATTTTTCTTTAGATCATTTTTTGATCTAAGTTTATAAGGCTCAAGATAGATTATGTTCATAAGTAATGGAGACAAGGAGGTTACAGATACCTTTGTTTATATATATAATTATTATTATTATTTATTTATATATTATATTAATTTTATAATTCATTTATTAATAATAATTATATTTATAATATATATTAATAATAATAATATAAATATATATATATTAATATTAATTATATATATATATATAATAATATTATATATAATAATATTATATATAAATATTATATAATATTATTTAATATATAATATATATATATATTATATTAATATATATATATATATATATATTTAATATTATTATATCTAAAATCTATATAATCATCTATATATATTATATATTATATATTATTATATTATCTATCTAATATATATATATAATATATATATATATTATTTATAGTAATATATAATTCCATAATATAATTGTACTATTATATAATATAATATATATATAATTAATCAGTATTTAATATATATTAATATATGTTTATGATTGTTTTTAGTATACTATCATATTATATATATATTAATATTATATATTATATTATTTTTTAAATAAATGGTTTGAAATACTCTTAACGCGAAATAATAACGAAATTTTTCAATGCGTTTTGGTAAGAAAGATCCTAAATTTTTTTTATGTTGGAAATCCAGATCGCGGCGGGGATTCAATGGAGTCAGTTAATTTGAAAAAGAGCCATCTACTTGCTAGGTATCATACAAGCTCTCGACCATTGCGATGCAATTCGTTGCCAAACGGTTGCTTGAGAACATTAGCATCGGAAATTTTATTCTTGTACTTTGTCTCCGCTATACTGTTTTTAATGAGTTTTGGAGGTTTGAGACACAGACAAGAGAGTTTGGCCCAGCTCTTTCCGATTTGTCTTTTCAACTTCATATTTTAGCTTGTCTATGAACTGAAAACCGGTATCAACACCTTCGCACAAATTGGATAATTCACAAAACTATCAACGTGCCCAATA
>JABUQX010033649.1:0-2500 GCA_015478945.1 Trachelipus rathkii
GAGAAATTGCTGTTAACTGACATCGATTTCTATCCATTAAGAGTTGAAAAGATTAATATCCAAACCATTTACTAGCCCGGGACGGCTATGAGCGGGAGAGGAGAACTAGGATAACAATATATTTTTAAATTACAGAAGTAATAATTTTTAGAATTATTTCAAAGTTTTCTTTGAAACAATGTAACAGAAGAAAACATAAAAAGAATAATTTGGAAAAGTATACATACCTTTCCCGAATTCCATTGAGATTACTTGCTTGGCTTTCCCCCTCCTGGATAAGGAGAGCAGAATATTTACTTTCGCCTTTATTAAATCAATAGTGGTTCTCGTATCTTTTGTGATTTCGCTCCAAGCGTCATGCTTTTTGATTTTGCCTTGATAAAACTATATGTCCTTACCTTTTCATGAATCGCCTTTAATTTCAGAATTGAATTAAACAAAATCATTTTTCATTGTCAAACTCCATATTATCATTAATTAATTCAATATTTAAAAAAATAGATTTTCATGATTCTGAAGAATGCACAAACTTGTTGTCATATTGTATTATATTCATCTCCACTGAGCGAGCGCAAATAACGAATTCCTATTCTTGTGATATCTTTTGGAACGAATATTAGCTTTTCCTACCAAAATTTATTTTTGCTATTTCAATATAATAATATATATATATTATATATAGTTATATTTATATTATATTTATATATATAATTTATATATAATCATATATATATTATTATATATATATATAAAATAAAATATATTATATATATATATATATATTATAATATATATTAGCTATATAATTATATAGTATAGATATATATTAATATAATATATACTATATATAGTATATATATATATATATTATAGTATTAGTATAGGATTTATACTGATATATAGTATATAACATATATATATATAATATATAGTATATAATATTTATATATACTATATAATATTGATGTTAGTATATATATTTATAATCGGTTATATATATATATAACATTTTAATAATTATAAAATAATTGTTTTATATATATATTTATATAGATATATATATTATATATACTATATATAGTATATATCATTACTATATATATACTTATTATATATACGAGGTGGTGTGTTGGGGTGTGTGGTGGTGTGAGTGTGTCTGGGTATAATATACTATATATAGTATACGTTTTACTTAGGATATATATGATATTAGTAGATATATATCATTATATATATATATATTTTACTATTATCGTTCTTCTGTGTGTGTTGTTTATTCTCTGATACACGATGGCGGTTGTTGTTAAAGGAACGGCTATTGATAGAGTTTTGATTTAAGGTTCGTGAGCTGATTTGAGTCTGTGATGGTGTGTGTGATATATAGTTGTGTTAAATGAGCCTTTCTAGGTGGTTGTAGCCTTCGAGTTGCATTAGAGCGGGATAGCAGCCCTCGCTTGATAAACAAAATAAGTATATATAATGTGTGTGTATATAACTTGTGTGTGTGTGTGGTAGGGGTGGGAGGGACGACTATATATGGTGGGTGTTGTGTATTATATATATATAATATATACAAAAGAAAATGCTCAAATACGACAATATAGGGTCCCAAACCGGTTTGTGAATGTCAAAATGAGCGATGCAAAGTGTCAAAATGACAAGTTTTCAAGTGTCAAATGCGATAACAGAAATAATTTCAACTGAAGTCTTCATCTGAAAGGGGAATTTGACCATTTTTAATCAATGGATCACGTGGGAGAAGGATGGGGGTGGGGTGTGTGTTTGATTAGAGTATTTTGACACCGGTTCTGAGGGCCCTTAAACTGTTCACGTTTATATATATCTTGTTAAACGGTAAAATTCTATTGTGTGTGTGGGTGTTGTTATATATATCATATAGTGTATATATGGTAGGTGGGGCGGGTATATATATATAGTATGTATATATATATATATAGTTATATATTCGATACTTGAAATAAGTGTAAACTTTGTAGAATTATATTATAGCAAATATATTTAAATCATAATATTTTATATATATATATATTATATATAGTATGTATACTATCATATCTATATATATATAGTATGGGTACTATGAGTATTATGTGGAGTATGGATGTGAGTAGTATAGCTATGATAATATGTTATATAATATATATATATTATATAATAAAGTTATATGTTATAAATGCCAACGAATAATGATTCGTAAATGAGTCCAACTTCTAACCATCTAAAACAAAAAACCGTTCAATTTACTTGTAATATAAAAAGTAACTTTAATATAAAGGGGAAAGTTTAAAAATAAATATTTTGATTAAAGATCATACTTTTAGCATACTTTTTTCATAATTAATTTAAAAATCTTGATTTGAAAATATTTAAAAAATAAAATACAAATAAACATGAACTGATGGGGGTTCTATTGTTAAAACACTGAATCATTGGGGCATAAACAATTTCCATAGCATTGCTTTTCGATGTGTAGTATATC
>JABUQX010033649.1:7500-12500 GCA_015478945.1 Trachelipus rathkii
CCCAGAAATAATTACAAAATTGAAGTTGTTAGAAAGTTGTAAGAAATTGTGAGAAGTTGTAAGAGATTACTATATCCAAGGTGATAACTGGTTTTGGATAAAATGCCAGTTCATATAATCTTTAAACGACCATTATGCACATACATCAGAAAAAATTTGCTGCAAATAGTGCCGAAAGATTGTCTGTGGAGTAGAAAGTGAACAGGGTTAAAAATTTGTCAAGATTACTTGAAAGACTCGAAATGGAGGTTGTTGTTTTGGGATAAATTTATAAAGGGCAATGATTCATGGGATTTTGAGTACGATCCTGAAACCAAACGGCACCAGTGAGGAAAGTGGCACACAGAAAAATTCTCCTCTTTCCGAAGAAAGGGGTCCAAAGGCTGAAACGTATGCTCATTGTGTTTTTTCGACAGCCTTGGGTTAAATGTGCACCAGGAATTGTGTACCTTCAGGACAGACCAGTTAATAACGTCTTTTACAAAGATGTCTCTGAACTAATCTTGGAACGAGTTCAGCGAATCGAACAGACATTGCAGACGATTGTTGGCTGCACCACGATAACGCGCCATCTTACACTGCGCTCTCAATTATGGAATTTCTGGCGAAAAAACATTCAAGTACATTCCACACCACACATCTCAGCTCCGTGAGATTTTCCTTCCTCTTCCGGAAGTTGAAAATAAAAGTTGAAGGAATCATCTTTGGGAGGATGGAAGCATAAAAGAATATTGTACCACGTGAACTAAACACACTTCAGGCAAATGACTTCCGCAGGTACATGCTACTGAACATGGAGAGAAACGTAAGAAACAGCTGTGTTACCTCCAACCTTCGCAAGGAGATAACTTGCAATTCAGTAAGTCTCAATACATAATTAAATACGGCATCAGTACACTTACTTGGAACATTATATTATTATATTGATAATATAATATATATATAATTTTATAATATTAATATATATTATATATATATATATATATATATTATATATATATATATATAGTGAGTTCACGTTTGGCTGCAATTAGGCGAGCTTTGGTCGGCTCGCCTTAAGAACGCAGATGCCCTCTACAGTATGGGCTTTGAATCTCGTTCGGCTACGTGGAACGGACATAATAATTGGCCCGTCAGTGTGGAGATGTGTCTGGCAATATTACGTATTCGCAGCTTTCACGGCATAACGTGGAACACACTTTCTTTCAGTACACACAAGCCACCATAAACTAGCCAACACACTTCACAACAGGCAAAATCTAGTTCACATACAAAGCACCCTTCTTCATGCTTCTCGCTGGACAAGACTTTTTAGTAGGAGGTGAACCAACCGCTCCGTTCTGCGCAAGCACTACCGGACTGCGTTTCACTGAAGGCAGGCTTGATATCGGGCCTAATATCCTTTGCACGTTACCACGTTGGTCAAGGAACCATACAAATTACTTCCCTTTCCATTTCCAATGCTCCCGGCATATTGACGGTGAACTTTCCGAAACTTCGGGGAGGAGATTGAGGTTATGGGGGTAGAGAATGATATATATATATATCATATATATAGATATATAAAAATCATATATATGATATAATATAGTATATGTATATAGTTTATATATATAATATATTATTATATATATATATATTATTTATAATATTATATATTATATATTATATTATATTATATATAATCATATATATAGATATATATGTTATATATATATATATATATATTATAATATATTATATATATATATATATATATATATCATATATATTATATAGTATATATATATGTGTGTGGTGTGTGTGTGTGTGTGTGGTGTGTTTACTATATATATATTATATATTAGTATATATACTATATACTGAAGCAGGGCTTGCTACTCGGGCCTTAATGATCCTTGCACTTTATACACTTGGTCAAGAAACCATTACCAAAAATACTTTCACTGACCATTTCCCAAGTACATTATTGAGGTAACTTTCCGAACTCGGGATTGAGGTATGTGGTGAGCTATATTACTATATATATATATTATATATATAGTATATATATATATATATATATAATTTGTATTTTATAGTACTATTATATCGTATATATATCAGGGGCGTAGTTAAGGGATAGGCCTGGTAGGCATTGCCTATCTTATTTTTTAAGAACAAATTAATAATTAAGAAAAACAAATAAAAAATAAATAAAAAAGTTTATGAAATTAGAAGACTTGTAAAATTATTGAAATAAATCTTATAAAATATAAAAACCAAAACAAGAACAATTTCACTATGAATATTTTATACACTATGAACTTATCTTATTAAAGGTAGGAGCGTAGTTTTGAAATACAAAATATATCCTTCACTTGCAATGATACTAGGCAGGTTGAGCCTGCACGTTTGCGTTGCGTTGACTCACGTAGCAGTTGTTGATGTTGCCAGAAATAGTTTGTTTTTTCTAAATTTTTTCTTTGGAAACCGTGTTTCACATCAAATTTTAATTCATTTCATTATATATATATTATATATAGTATTATTTATACTATATATATATCTTATATATTATATATATATTCTGATATCTATATCTATATTATATTATATAGTATATATATATATATATATAGTATATATATATTATCATATATTAATGAACTCCATTGTTGTAATTACCCTTTTAAAACCACTTCAATGTCAATATACTAATGTTTTACTATTTAAATCACACTTATGGACACATCTGATAAAAAAATACATAAATTGATAAACAATTATATATTTATTGTACTTTATTTTTATTTTCGTATATAAAAAGTTTATTTCCCCATACCATATTTTCTTAACACTAGTTTGAAAAAAAACAACTATTTTGGACAATGTTAATGGGGATGTAGTGTCAAAATTTAGGGAAGGAGGGCAGATTCAAGGGTGCAAGGCCGCTCGACTCCTCCATTCACCTGCTCTTCGGTATAACCACACACACACACACACACACACCACGAGTATATATATTATATATACTATATGATTATATATTATATATATATATATTATATATGTATATATATATATATTTATATAATGATAAATATACTATATTATATAGTATATATACTATATATAATATTATAGTATATATATCATATACTAACAATATAATATTATTACGTATATATTCATATATATATATATTATATATATTATATCTTTTTATATTAGTATAGTATATATATATATATATATATGATATTATATAATATATATATATATATATTAATATATATATTATATATATATAGTATATATATATTTATAGATATTTATATATATATTAATATGATATATATATCTATAGATAATTTGATTTATATAGTATATATATATACTATATATATAGTATATATATATTCTTATATATACTTATGACTATTTGGCGTTATATATATTATTATATAGTATATAATATATATATATATTATATATAGTATATCATATATTATATTATATATAGTATATATATATTAAAAATAGAATTTAGATACTGTGTTTTTAACTTTAAAAAAAATTAGAAAAGGGCACACCTAATTTTAATTACTGCTGACCCCATGTTCTTTTATTTGCAATTAAATGAGAGAGACTTACATTAAATAGGAAGTCTAAGCTCTTCTTTGTTTTTATTATTTTTTCTATATTTTTTATTTTTTTTTTTATTTTAGGCATTTCTTTTATTTCTTATCTGAAGTAGTATTAGGACCTATATTGTATAGTAGTACTGTGTCAATAGTGAAGAGTGACAGTTAAACCAATTTGTATTATTATATATATATATATATTACTCTATATATATATATATTGTAAAGGCTATATATATTATATATATACTCTAGTATATATATATTATATATTATATATATATATATATCTATATAATATTTATAACTATAATCAATTAAATTGGAATGTAACCACCAAAAACCTTCCATGGAAGTTGGGTTGGGGGGAGGGGGAGTTTCATTATTTACCTCAGTAGTTTCTTGGTCAGGGGAATTGAATTATATGTATTTTCCTAACCAAGTGGATTTAAAATCGAGCAGATTATCTAGGCTTGATAGGCAAGCCCTGATTCGGTACGACGCATTTGGAAATTTTAGCCACCAAAGAAGTGGTTTCGAATCTAGAATGCTAGAAGAGAAAGAGAGAGAGAGACGAGAGAGGAGGAGAGAGAGAGAGAGACGAGAGGATGAGAGAGAGAGGGGGAGAGAGAGAGGAGAGGAGAGAGAGAGAGAAGAGACGAGAGGGGAGGGAAAGAACAAATTGTCCCGCCCTTTTTTTTTTTGTTTAGTTATTTGTTTTAAATAGATTTTTGGGCTCTGCGGGTTTGTATTGGCTATGTTTTTAATCTGTGTGGGAATGAGATTAGCCTAATTCACTATGACGTAAACTGTATTTAAATATTTCAGGAAATCTCCTACTGACGATAATTTTTTGTGCCCTTTCAGGTAGCCGGACCGAGATTCGAACCTTCGCTCTCTCGAGAAAAAAATCTAACCAAATCCTTATTAAATTACATATTATATAATTATATTATAATATAAATAAATGCAAATTGTACATATATATTTATTATATATATATATTATATTATTATATATATATAATACTATATAATACTATATATGATATATATTTACTCTCTATTTTTAGATTGTCACAAAATTTCATTTTATGATACAGATAAAATCGATTATTTTGTCTCTCTCTCTCTCTCTCTCTCTCTCTCTCTCTCTCTCTTCTCTCTCCTTCTCTCTCTCTCCTCCTCTCTCTCTCTCTTCTCTCTCTCTCTCTCTCATGACTGGAGTATTCGGCAATTCACCTCTTTAATATTTTTTTCAATTACTCTAGCAAAAACAAAGTTTTGTTTCGTGATTAATCTCAATCATCTGATAACAATACCAGCTTAAAGCAGATATTCGACAAGATAATCTTCAGACCGAAAAATCTCACGA
>JABUQX010033649.1:20000-25217 GCA_015478945.1 Trachelipus rathkii
ACTAAATTTACCCAATTGTTCGTGACTATTTTGATAAAAAGGTTTTATAACCGTCAAAAGCACTCCAAACGCAGAAATTCTGAAATATAAAACACAAAACAATATGAAACATCAACAGTCACATTAAGAGTTTAATTTTTAAAATGGGTTTTTAAAATAAAAACCCCTAAAAAAACAAAACATCTGGGGAACGTTTAATGTTATGTCAGTTGAGAGGGTGTGACAGCTCGCAAAAACAAAATTTTTACTACAAATGTAGACTCTAAATAATTCCATGTCAATTTTTTGAAAAGGCTTGGCTTTTTTTTATGGTGATGTTTTGAATTGCTTCAGGTGGAATTACATTAAGAATAGCGCTAATTTTTGAGACCTGAGACAATTTCATTGTTTGGGCAGTGTAAATAGGTTGAATTTTATTATGAATTGTTAATTTAGTAGTGAACGCTTTAAATTAATTACTGTATATTATTTTTTCTCATCTGTTTATTTACATTTTTTACCGCACAATAGAGCGAAAATATGTTTGGATCCAAAAATGAAAAGTTCAAAAATAATGTATATAGATAGAATATAGAGAATAAATCAGGCCGAATTTTTTCAATCTTTGTACGGTGATTAAAAACAACGTAAAAAGCAAATTGGCGACTCTGTTCACCCATAGAGCCTGAAAGCTTGCGTTTCTGGTTGAGCGCTACGGTAGTGACTTTGCTTTTATTATTATTTATTATTATTATTATTATTATTATTATTATTATTATTATTATTATTATTATTATTATTATTATTATTATTATTATTATTATTATTATTATTATTATTATTATAATTATTATTATTGTAATCTTTATTAATTTTACTATAATTATTACTAAAAACTCAATATCAACATTTATTTTAATGTATGATTTTGCTGCTGTTTCAATCCTCCTGAGAGTATTTTTTTTTCTACAGTTGAAATTTTCCTTTAATATATCCGCCTAAATAAAATAAAAACGTATTGTTTAATTACAGTACGAGCTTTCGTCCGTATGTATAATACTTCTAACAATTTTTAATAAATAATTTTATTTTCTAGATTTTAACAATTTTGGTAAAATAAAAATAATAAAAAAACAAAATTAATAATTTTAAAAAGTTATAAAAGTTAACGTACATTGATTTTCTTGTTGTTTAAAGATATTTAAAAAATTGGACATATATATTATATTTTTAATATTTATTATTGGTTAATGTTTCCTTAAGGTCAATGATTTTCCCCGAAGCCCAATTCAATAAAATTAATTTTTTATTGTTATGATGGAGAAGCTTTCTTTTATGCTGTTATCGGGATTTTTGTGGTGTTCTTCTTTAAAATGTTGGATAAATATTTTACTCGAGCTTAAATTTGTGTTGCGACATTTAATGTTGAGGGTTATTCGTTGTTTATACGATATAAACGGCGTTTACATCCACTTCAGAACATTGAATGGTACAACAAACGTTAACTACTGCTAACCACGAAACGCTTTACACGCTAGAGAAGTGCGAGCCTAGTTTTCAATGATTTTAAATGCCAGTGGTGGCCAAGCCCTTAGTCTATCTCGAGCAAATTAAGAATTTAAAAATTTATAGGACGACGACCACTAATAAGCATTAAATTATATATATATGATATATAATATATATATATAAATATATATATATATATATATATATAATATATATATATATATGATATATATATATATATATATATATATATATAATATATATATATACGATCCCAGCATTCAGACGGGCAGGGCCCTTTTCAAAAGGAGGAGGCAAAACGAAAAACAAAAATAAAAAACAAAACAAAAAGGAAAAGTAAACACACCCCATCCACCCAGTCCCTTGCCTAATGCAATTCCCTTAGGTAGGCGGCAGACCACGGTACGCTTAAAGAGAGGAAGATTGAATGCTGCAGGAAAAATAGATGAAGGCAAAGAGTTCCCAAAACAGATGCGGGTTTGGAAAGGAGGAGGGCACCACAACGATTTTAATCCTTGAGACTCCAATATTCACACAATCTTATGTGAAGTAAAGGCATCTCTTTGTGTTGGAGGGGCGACGCAGGTGTGGAGGACATGTGAGAGGTCAATTCTCTCGAGCCCCTGCCGTTGTAATACCTATAGAAAAAGAGATAAAGCACCAATGTCACGTCGCAGAGAAAGAGAGTCAAGGGAGCGCAGAAAGTAGGACAGTTTATTAGTCTCTTAGCCTCAACACTATCCCCAAAAGAAGGGTGGAACCGAATCCACCCCAAACGTGGGATAAGAGTGTTCCATACAGGGGTGAATAAGACCTTTATAGGAGTATCTGAGCAGAAGAAAGAAATTCACGCAATCTGAACATAATTCCCCAGCTTCTTTGAGGCCCTTTTAGCAACCGATGTGATAAGAGGTCTACAAGACAATTCACTATTTATGTTTAAGTAACAAGATGTTTATGTTGCTTACCTGTGAGATATTAGAGATGTTGAAGGGGATAGGAAAAGTTGGCAGGTGTATAAGAAGACTTACATATGATGGGTTGGGTTCAAAAGAGTGAATTTCACAAGATTGTGGTTACCCCACTGCGAAATCCCTACCAGATCAACCCAAGAATAAATCGGAACTGTAGACGAGAGGCAACTGTAGATCCAAACAGAGGAAGAACATTTGGACTTATGTGGAAGATCGGAGAGTAGTCCCCATCGGTATAGAGTGAACAAGAGTTAGAAGTCCAGCTAAGAAAGATCGTTGATGAAAAAGTTTGGAATAAAAGTTGGAGATTAAAACAGAAACCCTAAGGAACACCAACAATTATAAGAGAAGAAGAAAGAGGTTCCTTCATCAAACATGAAGCTGACATGGAAGGAACGTAAAGGATACTAGGACGGATGAAAATCCAAAGGAAAGGTATCTTAGAAGTAGCTACGCGTACCATACCCTGTATAAGCGCTACCAACACATAGACTACCCATAGTCCCTAAGGGCAGAAGCCATAGATCAGTGATATATATATATATATATCATATATATAATATATATATATATATATATATATATATATATATTAGTATAATATATATATTATATTATATATATATATATATATATATAGCGGGTTGGGTACCGCCTTATCTTAATACAAGCTTCTTTCCGTCTTTTGTTTTAATATGTTCTTTAAAGTTAATTTTCATTTGTTTTCTTCCTCTTTTTTTTACTAGTATTGCAATTTCATAAAATACTGTGAGCTTATTGCTAAATATTATTATTAATTATTATTATTATATATTGATTATAAATGTTTTTTAATTTCGTGTAAAGTGGGGAAATTCAAGTGGAAAGGCCATTAGATTCTGTGTTATTATTATTAATTCCTATCTCATAAGGGGTCAATCAGACGATATTCTATAAAACGCTTCCGGTGTATGATTATTATCTATATGCAATTAATTTTAAAACATGCAATTTCTGTCCCCTAAGTTTTCGAACATTTGGTTTCACTTTACATATACAAAAAAACATATATATATCATCTGACTCATTAAAAATGAGCGTCAGCAAAATTAGTTAAAATTTCGGAAATGACAAGAATAAAAATTTAAGCTTTTATATTATTATTATTATTATTATTATTATTATTATTATTATTATTATTATTATTATTATTATTATTATTATTATTATTAATTATTATTATTATTATTATTATTATTATTATTATTATTATAAAAACATTTCAAATGTTCGCGAGCGTTGCCGTGTAAAAACCTTCACTCGCGCTGCGTGCGATATGTTTTAGCACAGAACGCATCACACATATTTTATTTTAAAAATTTATTTTATTTTATTTCTTAATTTTAACTTTAATGTATTTTTATTTTATTTTATTTATTATTTTATTTAGTTTTTTTCTGTTATTAAATATAATAGTTAGATATTTCTGATATCTAGTATATATATATATATATATATAGTATTATATATAATATATATATAATATATATTATACTATACTATAATATATATATTATATATATATAGGACCTTAAGTAAACCATGCTCCTCAAAATAATTTAGTATTTGAAAGGTTGGTAATAATTTTTAAAGCATTCAAAAATTAAAATTCAAAAATTCGATTTGCTATAAAAAGAACTTACTTTTTTTTTATTTTTGGAGCTTCATATTGATTTATTTTCCAATTCATTTTTTTTCATTTTTTAGTTTTTATATATATAATATTATATGTATACATTTTTATCGAAAAGGTATGACAATATATAATATATGTATATTATATATTATTATATAATATATTATATATATATATGTATATAATTACTATAGATATTAATATATATGGTCAGTTTTTTTAATGCTCACAGTATGTATCTAGAGAACGGCAGGTCCTACAGTAAAAAAAATTAAATGACTATTGGGCATCAGCCCGAAAAATTCTAAGGATGGATTTAAACTTTTTTTTTTTTTTTTTTTTTTTTTTTGAATTAATTTTTTTGTTTTTTTTACTACAGGAATACGCAATAGGGTAAACCGCAAAGAGGGCAGGAGTCGGGGTCTCTCGGCCTTCCGGTGGACGACGGGGGGGATTTCATCCCCCCTCGGGGTATGGTCTCTCGGAACCCCCGCTCTTTGGTCTTTTGGGTGTCGCGGGGTTCCTCCGACCATCCCCGCCGGGTATGAAACATCCCCCCTCTGTCCCCCGTCAGCTCGAGCCCCTATAAAAAAATCTAAAATTTCCAAAAAAAAACCAAAGTTATTTCACCTAATATTTTAGGGGCTCGAGCCGACGGGGGACAGAGGGGGGGACGTTTCATACCCCGGAGGGATGTCGGAGGAACCACCGCGTACATTGATCCTCAAAGACGCAAGAGCGGGGGTTTCCGGAAGACCGATCCCGGAGGGGGGGATTATGTCCCCCCCCCCCGTCGTCCACGTGGAGGGCCGAGAGACCGCCGACTTTCCTGCATCTTTGCGTTAACCTAGGTTTCCTTTAGTTAAAAAAAAAAAAAAAAAATTACTTCAAAAAAAAAAAAAAAAAAAGGTAAATCCCATCCTTTAGAATTTTAAGGTGATTCCAAATATATAAGTTTGTTTTACTGTAGGACCTGCCGTTCTCTAGCTACATTCTGTGAGCATTAAAAAAATCTGACCGTCGATATTATATATATTATATATAATATATATATAATAT
>JABUQX010033651.1:0-20000 GCA_015478945.1 Trachelipus rathkii
AAATATATTGAGAGATTTCTTTTTTTTCTTTTATACTAAGGAAATACATAAGGTAAAAATCCGTCAAAGATGGCAGGAGTACGGGGTCTTCGAGCCTCCCTTCGTGGACACGGGGCGACTAATCCCTCCGGGGATGGTCTCCGGAAATCGTCGCTGTTTTTGGGTCTTAGGGTGTACTGCGGGGGTTTCCATACCGACAAATATAACCATATTTTAAAAATTATAATAGATAATTGAATGAGAAATTCTGAAGACTAAATCTAGGGTATGTGAAACGTCATATACTCCTTGATCCCGCGGCTCCGAGCGCGCTAAAAGGAGAGGAATTTAGTTATTAAGGTTAGCCGATGAATATTCAAAAGAATAAAAAAAAAAAGAAGAAAAGATAAGAGCTAGAGTAGAGACTAAGATAGTAGTTACAATACTTGTATTTGAGAATATAAAAAACATCTGATCTGAAGATCATTAATATTATGATCTTCATATTCATAGATCTATAATAAATTGTAATATTAAATAAATGATTGACTCGCATAAATGCAAAATACTTTTTGAGAAGAAGTACTTATTCAGAGATTTAAGGTCATTATATATAACTAACTATACATTATGATTGTGCAGTTAAATATTCATTTAGGGATTGAGCTTGTAACATATAAGGATTGAAAGACATCACTTGTGTACTTTGAGATACATTAAATCGTTATATGTATAATATATATTTAATATATACCAGTTTCTATATATGAGTTTAAGTAATTTTATAAGACCTATCTACTAAAATATAATATAATAAGAATGAATTAATAATAAATAGGTGAAAATAAATATATTGCCAAAAGTAAGTTTATGAAAAAATATAAGGAATAATGCACTATGTGAAGTAGTATTGATAAAAGAACGAAAACGTCACAGAATTACAATAAAATGACGGAAAGGAGACGAATTAAAGAGATAGATTAATAAATAATGATTTGAAATAATTAATTTTTGAACTCAAAAAATAAAAGAAAATAAGTGAGTGTAAATTTATTTTTAATTTCAAGCTTTATTATATCAAATTTAATTTTTACTTTACATAAATATTCAGAAATCTATTTTAACCTAATAACAGACTATACCAATACTTACAAAATTCATTTAGAGCAGAAAAGATATATTAGTTTCATAAATGAGCGAGAGAGCTTCGAGAGACCGGAGCATTTGTCCTTGAAGAGCCCGGAGGACACAGGCGCCTGGGCTGGAGTCGGTAGCTCTGTAGTGTTATATTTGTGTTTCATTGGAATATGTTATATTTTTTTTAGAATAATAAAAATTTTTGATTGTGAAGAAGAAGATTAGAGAAAGCAATTGTGGCTGAACAAGTTTTCGTAAATAGGAATGAAGATTCTGATTCTTCAAACTTAGTCGGATCGGATTCCGGATGCCCGAGTAGAGCAGGAGTCGAGGTCGGGCCAAAGGCCGGACGGAGCGGAGCCGGATCGGAGGAGCCGATGAACCGGAGGCTGGAGCGCAGGAGACGAACGGAGCCACGGACAAGGAAAGAAAATGAGAGAATTATTTGATTTTATTTGATTTGTTTTTGTTATTATTTCATTAGAATAGAATTTATTTTTTTTAGAATAGACTAGGTTGTTACTGACTGAGGAGATTGATTCTAAAATAGTTGACTAGAAACCTATTCTATCGGAGGATCACGCCAGCTGATAGCTTGAAGGTTTATGAGAGAATAGCTGAAGATAATAGCTCGAGACAACGGTTTGCGTCGAGAGATCGAGCGGTAGCAGGAGCAAGGACCGGAGTCTTGGTATTGACACTGGGGGTAAATTTATTTCAATATTTTTCTAAAAATTAGATATATTTTATAGGTGTTAGGACAAAGATAAAAGGATATTTTATCAGCGCTTTTTATGGTTTTCTGATTTTGTTTAAAAAAATAGAATACTGAGAATGAAAGGAGTTGTATGTTTTCATAATAAATTGAGTTAGGTGAGGACATCATTGTCAGTATCGGAGCCATGAAGGTTTGTGAGTACAGATGACGGAAGCCGTGTGCCAGAGCAGAGACAGGATGTCCCGGTTTAGTATGAGCGATGAGGGTAGAATATATAGTTTTTGTTTGTAAAATTTTCCAAAATATTTTGATTGGTTAGAGATGAGATATGTTTAAATATCTTAGTATAAGAATAGGTAAAACAAAGGTTTGCTGTAATGCAAATATTTAGAACAAAATTGATAAGTCAGAATGTTAATGAGTTATGTGAAATTACTTCAAACACCTATAGGACGGAAGATGGCTTAAGCACATAATAAGATATTGAACAGATATTTCTCCCCTGATTCTCTAAATGATAATAGTTTTTCGGAAGAATTTAGTTTACATTCTATGATTGGAATATAAATATGTGAAAGTATTTAAATGGAAAATAGCCAAAATCATAGGTTACGAATTTTACCAAAATAGAGTTAGCTTAGGGGAACCTTTATAGTGTGGTGGCAATCTCCGGATCAAGCGAGAAGGAAGTGTGAGAGCTGGATTGGGGAAAGCAGGGTGCCTATGGAATATGCCGTTGGGGTATAAGGGTAGAATGACTGGCACCCGTGTTCGGGGACACTACTACGATCCTTTACGTTTATTGCACTACTCATTTTTTATGAATGAAAATTTTTTACATATGAATTATAATACGATAGATTCAAAAAAACTATTTGAGAGAATTTATATAGAAGCTATAGTAAATAGGTGCAGATTTTAGTAGTTGGGCGTTCCGATTGAACGGAAATCCTGTGATTCGGTTAGTAGGAGGAGCAAAAGAGCTTACAATACAGAAAACCAGAGTAAGACTCTGCAAAAGGTAAATATGTATTGTTAAATAAGATTTAATTGATTTTTAAAGAAGTAAGATATTTTGGTAGAGGAAGGAAATCTTTAATAAGCATAGTTAAAATAATTACTATTCAGCAATTATTGTAAAAGTTATCGCAAACTAAAGACTGTTTTAATTTGATCTCAGGATAGGTCCGACGGTTAAGTGAGAGACGGCAGTTTCAGACGCCTGGAGGGGCATGGGCTGGAGCGGAGGCCGGGCCGGGGTGAATTTTATGCTTCAAAAAAATATTTTGGTATTGAGAGAAACATAAAAAGTGAATGAACAGAAAACGCACTGAAAATTTTCAAATGGTTCAATTGTAATCCTTCCGTTCAGGCATTAACGAGACCTCGGGATCCCGAGTATCCGGAATCGGGTATAGAAATAATGGTAGGTATGATGTGGGTTACTATAATTTTTTTCAAGAATAATAATTTCTAATAAGATGAAAAATTTTGAGTGCTTGAGAAAATGGTTTGACTAGACCAATTCATTCAATAGTTGAATGAATTTTCCTAAAAAAGGTCAGTGCACGATTTTAGGTAAGTCGTGAGCACATGGATGTAAAGAGATGATCGGTCAGGGGAGATAGGTCTGGTAAGCGTAGGAGATCAGATGTTGGATTTTTATCTAATAGGAAAATCATTTTATATTTATGTAATATATATTTATAATAAAGGTTTTAGAAAAAGATTGATGTAATTAGCTGAAAATTTGGAATAGTGTTAGCTATATCAGAACTTAGTGGATGGAGCCGGATCAGTGGTAAGATTTTCACAATAATCTTTGATTATATAAAAGTATTTTAGGTGAAACCTTGAGGAATTAGTACAAGTATAGACCAGGTAGGCAATATTGCAGGATAGTAACTGAGAACGAAAATTGTAATTATCAAGGTATTATAAGTATGTTTCTAATGAATAGCCTTAGTCAACAAGACTATTCGAAGCGCATGGGTCAGAGAATTTGTAGGTGAGCAGTAGGAAGACTGAGGGCTTTGGAAGTCACGCTAGCGGAAGCATAATAGTGAGATAATAATAATTTTTTACATAGAATGAATGTTATAATATTAAAAGATTAAAAATTTAGTGCACAGTAAGTAAAACGATCAGTAATGGCCATACAACTAAAAGAAAGTTCAACAGACAAGCTCATGCATTCTGTCTCGGATTGGATGAAATTAAAAACAAGGTAGCATCAATTTAAAGTTAAAGAAAATTTGCTAAAAAGCCTGGATTGAATAGGTGGGCATGATATGTATAACGTACGGGTCGGGAATCTGGAATGGCCAGAAGATAATACGTAGTATTTAATCTATCGAGTATATATATGCATTAATATATTCGACATTATGCAGACTTAATTTTAATTTATTAGAATGATAAAAATATATAATAAATTCGAGAGAAAGACTTCGCTGAAGAAGAGCCACAATGGGCCAAGGTTTACATAATCATCAGTGATTGCAAGGAAATATTTATAGATAGTTCGGGAGTGATTACTGAGAAAGACCGGTATGATATGATTGATTGTTTTTTATATTTTAACTCTTCATCTAATTTTTTTGTGACAAATTTTCCGATACAAAGTGTTTCTAAATAGAGCAGTTAATATATATATGTAATGGTGACACAGAAACATTCTGTAGTAAGGTACGGAAGATGGGGACATTCGAAGGCCGAGCACTGACACGACTTGTATACTACAGAAGCGTGCTTTGGAACTCGGAAGCTCGGAGCATTAGGATAGGGTGATAGAAAAGAATGTGCTTAGTCAATATATAGAGATTTTTAGAAGAAATATAAGTGTATTTGCGAAGAGGCGCTCGTCTATGAAGAATTTTTCAATTATTAAGAAGAGCTGGTCTGGACTACGGAGGCTGATGGGAGCCGACCGGAGCCGGTACTGGTACATAGTGATGGAAGATTTTGCGAAATGTTATAATTAAGTTGTTATTTTGAAATATTTTTTTTGGATGAAAATTGATAGAAGATTATGTGAAATTTATTGTTGTCATGTCAAAACAATTAAGGAATAATGGCAAAACTTGGAGCAAGTGAACATTTTCAGGGAAAGTAAGATGAGAAAAAAAGATATGAAGTGAAAAGTGAAAAAATTTTCTCGACTAGACATGCTTCATTTAAAAGTATAAATTATTTTCAAGATAATATATAGTATTTTCGTGTGTATGCTGTTCAAAAATGTATTGCAGAAAGAATTCTATGCATAAGATGAACAGTAAAGTTAGAGTGTTATATCAAGTGGATATTGTATCAATTAGCATCAACTTTTTAAATGTGCCTCCTTGGAAAATGGAAAAGTGATAGAGAGATAGGACCAGGAGTTAAATAGGGGGGTAAGATAATAGGCGGCATCGGGGAATGTTTAATTTATAAATCAAAAAGGAAATTTTTATTACGAAATGTCGGGTACTTTATTTTTGCAGCTGAATACATAGCAGAAGATTTTATAAGACTGCTCAATCAACATGATGTGTTTCCTTAATAGATAAATCATATATATTGGATGGTGGTGAAAATAAAAATACAGATGATTTCAGAAGAACCTTAATGGTGGATCGGAATCCAATAGCGGAGTGCGGGGACAATGGAGCTCAGGATTTGAATGCTGCTGGGTTATTATTTTGGATTATATTTAAAAAAAATTCTTATAATATTTTTTTTTCGGTGAAAGGAGTTCTTTGACAGTAACAGAGGAATATTAGACCATGCTATTTAACAGATTTTTACCAAATAGGAAATAGGGAGAAGATAAGCATATCCGGTCGCGAGAGCAGCGGGCGGATTGGGAGCCGGCAGCCGAGTAAATGAATCCGGAACCGAGCTTCTGGGCATAAGTTTTTTTTGGTTTTGGTTGAGGGAAAAAATACTTTATTTGTTAAGTTATGTTAGATTGGTTGAGAATTCATACCTTAAGAAAATATCCAGAGTTTAATTCAAATTAAGGGATTGGCTTATTAATTAAAGATAGAAAAAGTTCATAATCTAGCCAGCTGGAACAATTGATTGTCTGAGTTTAAATATTTAGTGTTTGAAGTGATGAATAGAAAGAGAGAATGCGAAACGAGATAGAGGCATGGATATGCTCGTTATGATTAAGTTGTTGTAATTGCAAAAAGAAGAATGGAGTGGTAGAGATAATATTTAGAATTTAAGCTCCAGTTAAAGTAGGAAAAGAATTGCACACAGGAGAATAAGTCGTTAGAGGTGCTAGGGTCATTACACTAGAAGGTATGCTTAGGAGATTTATCTTATGTGCTGAATTTGTATATAATAGGATGGAAGTAGTTCAAACCCGAGGAAATGGTTCTGGAATAAAAAGGAGTGTTACAGTAGAGTATAAAGTATAGATATAGGGAAAACTTAGTCATTCTAGGGGCTAAGATTTATAAAAAATAAAAACACGGAATTTTTGATCCGGGTTCTGAACCTACGAGAGGGTGGTATAGCAGGGTGAATTTGGTAACAACAGTCAAAATAGGCACTTTACGCCGAAAAGAAAAATACTGACATGGTTGTAACAGAGATGTGTTGGTGCGATAGAAAAATTATTGCAAATAATATTGACGATATGAAAACATTTTATCACTCCGTGAAGCAAGTAGGATCTTTGGGACAGAAAGCATCGATAACAGTAACGAAGTTGCGATGTATAAACAATGTACCTTGCCTTGGGAGGTATAAGCGACTATTAGTGAGGGATTTAATAACATGAAGAAAACAATATGGTAAATACTCTAGCGGAAATGGACAATAAAACGCCTCCACAGTAAACAAAAATAAGGCATCTCGGATAGTTGTTATATAAAATTTTTCGGCTAAATGCATTAATTTCTTTGCTATTATTATTTCGATAATTATTTAGAAAGTTTGAATAGGGGGAATCTATTTGTCGATATTTTATTATATCAATACTATTAGATGAGGTGGTTGGGAAAAACCACATGAATGGGAAAACGATAAACGAAGCAATTGACTGCTAGTTTGCATCCGTGTTACAGGATGTAATCATAACATAGTCAGGCTAACGACGTATGGGAACATGAGCTTGTATGGCGGAAAAAATGGCATTAAAAAATAGATTTTTTTATTATAACTCAACACCATGTTAAAAAAGATTCATAATGACATTCATGAAAAGAGAAAAGAAAATTAGGGATTTGCAACCATGAAAAGTATGATGAATTTATTGCAGAATACACAGTCGGCGGCGATTAGGGCTTGCAAAATGAGAATGAAGGCTAAAGGATAAGTCACATCGATATAAAAAATATAATAAATACGGGATGACTTCGAACAAACTTACAGCTAATAGCAGAATCAACAACTTTGTGAACAACTGCGAACTGTGCGATTTGAGAGAAAAAAGAAGTAAGAATTTGAGCTTTAATAACACTAGGACAATGATAGATCATTAGGATGGTTAACCACTAGTCGAAAGATGACAGTTAGTAATTATTATACAAGTTACTTTCAAAGGACAATTAACCGGAATAACTAGCCAATGACTTTTCATCAGTCAGTATATGATAAAAGCTATATGAAGCAACGCAAAGATGAGAAGGAATAATGTCTTTGGTGTATAAAATTGAATCTCTCAGAAGTAAAATAAAAAGTGTATATTTTCAGCTCATATAGAGCCTATTCTGATTCAACTTTATTGATCAGCAGCCCCACAAAATGAGTAATATAAGCCACCACGCTTTATACTTTTCGATACTAGTCCATCTCTGACATCTCGCTAACTAATACATAGTAATTAAAGTATAGCTATGATTTATAGCGTATTATTAAATTAAGATAGTGGTGTGAATGTGGTTATTAATATAAAATAAAGTAGAATCCATCTATGATTATTAAAACAGAAATCTAAGAAATGGACTAATTAAATAATACAAGTCAAAAAATAACTGTAAATTTTTTTATTGAACAATTCTATGCATTTATGGGATATTTTGATATAATATTCAGGCTTTATGTTTTTTGAGGACGATAGGTAATGGTGTGTAACAGTGCAGATTAAGAATCTGAATATTTATATGTTTGTGTCATTTTTCTATTCAGTTTTTAGGAAACTATCGTATATGTCCGAGTATTGTTTGACTATAATAAAGAAGAGAGATGTCGTATGGAGTAACTTATAATACACAGGATGTCTCATATAATAATATTAATTATATATACTACAGTATCAAAGGTCATAACGGCGCAACTATGGCGATATATATCATAGTATAATTAGGTTTATATTTATATATATTATCAGTAATAAACAAAAATTGGCAGTACTTGTATGGTGTGTGTGTGGTGGGGATGCGTCGATCATATGTAGGAGGTGAAGAAATTATCAATTAACTGGTATGTTAAGCATCGTGTCTGTAATATTACAGATGTGTGCGATTTCGTATTTAGTTGATGCTGTTCATCTCAAGGTAAGTTAATGTGGGGGTGAAAGAATTTCAATAACGTATGTTCAGCGTGTTATATATGTAACTTAAAGGACAGTGGTATCTAGAAGATTATGAATGCCTCGAAATTGGTTGTGTCATCCGTAAACGACCTTGTATCTTTGGGCAAAACAGTTTGAAACGACTGTGAAAATGGAATGTTAGATGAATAAGATGTAGAGGAGAAGAGTAGAAAGGGGATGGGTGTATTTAGAAAGTTTAAATTCATTCTGGTTGCTGTGACTGAAACAATGATGAAAAGAAGTGCTGAAGAACACTGATAGGGGTTAAATTTTTTGTGTTCTTAAGTGGAGAGGAATGAAAGGGTTAGAGATGAATTTGCTATTCTTATGAGTGACCTTTGGAACAGAGCTATGATGGGTTTTATTTCGGTGAGTACTAGAATTCAAATGGTCAAATTTAAGTTTGAGAAAGCTAAGGTATGTGTGATTGAAGGATTTGGTTCATCTGAGAGTGATGTTGAGAAGTGTGAGATTTCTGGAACAATCTGAATGATATTTTGGACGGGGTGAGTGCAAGTTAGGAATAATTGCGTTGGGTGACTTGAATGGTTGGGATATGTGGTCGAAAGAGAGATGGTATAACAGGTGCCTTTGGGATGGCGAAAGAAAAGAAGAGTGGTTGGAAGGTAATAGGTTTCTGTGAGAAGAGAGGTATGTGTGTAAGAAATGTATTTTTTTTAACACAAGACTATCCAAAAGCATAAGAGAGTTGGTGTAGGTAGAGATGGTGTCGAATTGAAGAGTAGGTTGATTTTGTGTTGGTGAAGAAGGATATAAAGTGTGTGATGGATGCTAAATCAGTGAGGGCTTTGGGAATGGGAATATCAGGTCATCATGTTGTTTATGTAAGATTAAATTAGTGGGGGCATGTATGGAGAGGAAAGAGATAAAGAAGGAAGTGGGAAGAATTAAGGATGAGTAGTTACGTGAACAAGGTTATAAGGAAAGTACGTGAGATCGCTTGCAAATAAATCAGTTGCATGTGAACAAAGAGTAAACTGAAAAAATCTGGACACAAACGATGGAAACCATTATCAGTTGTGCAAGAGAAATAGGTGGATGTGCTAAAGTAGGAAGTAAGAAGGTCAATATTGAGTGGTAGAATGAGGAGGTGATGCAAGCGCTTAAAAGTAAAAAAGAGGAGTGGTTAAATGTGCTAATAGCCAATGAGGAGGTATCAAAAGAAAATATGAAAATATATATTTAGGAAAAGAGGAAGGCTAAAAGAGGAAAAAAAGGTAAATTCACTAGTTTGGAAGGAGGATGAATGGAGGCTTACAAGAGAATAAGAAGCTCTTCTAGAAAGAAGTGCGAAAGGTTAAGAAAGAAAGAGAGAAATGGAAGTCTTCATAATATAGTGAATAGGGATGGTGCTTTTAAGAATGATAAGATGGACGGGAGAAGAGTGTAAAGGGAGCATTTCGAAAATCTGCATAATGCTGGCAGTGATAAAGAAGTCATAGTGATTGTGTGTTGGTTTGATGGTGTAAAAAATGTTTTTTTGAAGGTGTAGTTCCGAAGGATTGGAAGGAGCAATGATTTTATTCTTGTAAAAGGGTAAGGGTGAAAAATAGAAACTGTAGAGACTATAGGGAAATTAATTTATTGAGTATTGTAGGGAGTATATATGCTGGAATGTTGGTTGAAAGAGTGGGTCGAGTGACTGACTGGCTGATTATTGAACAACTGGGTGCATTTAGAAGTGGTAGAGGATAGGATGAGTATATTAAATTTTTTCATTGAAATATTGATTGATATAAGGAAGAAGGAAAAAAACTGTTTTAAGGTTCTTAGGATTTGCAGCAGGCGTATGACAGGATTATTAGGGAAGCTCTGAGGCAGGTATTTATGATACGTGGTTTTTGTGAAAGGCTTTTGAATTAAATCAAAAGTATGTGTGTTGGTAGAGAAGCGTAAGTAAAAATGAATGGAAGAGAGTGAATAGTTTAATATTAATAGTGGAGTGAGGCAAGTTTTTTTAATATTACTTTGGCTATTTAATTTATATATTGATGGGGTGATAAAAGATAAATGAAAAGGTGGTAGGGAAGGGGTTAGACATATGGAGAATGGAAGAGAGTGGAGGGTTCCCTGCTTGTTGTACAAAGCTTATTTAGTTTTGAGTGGTGAATCTGAAAAAGGTTTAAAAGGATTAATTTAGGGGTTTGGCAGGGTGTGTAAAAGGAGGGTCTTGAAAGTAAATGTAGATAAGATCAAGGTGATGGCAGTAGGTGAGGACCGCAGTGTTAAATCATTTTGGATGGTAAGCAAATGGAAGAAGTATCAGAGTTTAAATATTTAGGCTATATGTTAAACGAAAAGGGAAGTATAGTAGGAAAGTTGTGTGCAGTAAGATGGTGACTGATGCAATTAAATCTTTTGCAAATGAAGGGGACTAAGTCTTTAGTGCGCAAGGATTCTGCATGAGGGCATGTTGTTACCAATGTTGATGTATAGTAGCGAAACTATGGAGTGGAATAAGAGGTATAATCAGGAGCGCTTGGGTGTAGGGGGAGGGGGGAGAGTGAGAGCTAGGGGACGTGATTGGTGTGAGAAGAATTGATAAATGAGGAATGAGCGTGTTAGGGAGTCGGGTGGCCATATGGGAAGGATGGATGATAGTCGGTTGGTTGAACGGATGTATAGTGATGAGTTTGTTGGGAATCAACCATCTGGAAGACCAAAGAAAAATGGATTGAGTCAGGATGAGAGAGTCTGAAGGAAAGGAATGTAAATTTAGAACAAGAGAAAAGATTGTTGCATAATAGGAGTAAATGGCGTGGGATTGTGAGGGGACATGGTTGTGGGCTTGGCCCATGGGATGAACCCTGACAATGACGAGATTTCACAGTCGGTGGATGTCCCTGTGTTGTGAAGCTTCAGGGAGGGTTTCGACTGCGATGGTCTCTCACTTAGGGGTATGAGGGGAGGTTGTTGGAAAGGGGGGATTTCTTCTTCGACTCAGGTCATGGTCTTCTACTTAGCTATTTTGTTTCCGGTACATGTTTGTGCACCCTACGCTCAGTATTGGGGAACCAATGGGCATCTGATGATGATGATGATGATGATGATGATGATGATGAATGATGAATGAATCGATCGATATATATATATATATATATATACTATATTAATTATATATATATATATATATTAATATTATAATATACTATAATATATATATTTATTATATATATATATAGTATATATATATTTATATATATCATATATATTTATATATATAATATATATTATTATATATATACTACTACTACTATATATTATTAATATCTAATATTATATATATATTATTATTATGTATCATATATATAGTTATATATTATATATATATATATATATATATATATATATATATATATATATATTATATATATATAATATATATATATTATATATATATTTTATAGATATATATATATATATATTATATAATATATATATATAATATATATATTATATATATAATAATATATTCAAGTATTATATATATATATACGGCTATATATATTATATGGTAATAATATAGTAATATATATATATATATATATATATATATATATATATATATTATATATATTATATATATATATATATATATATATATATATTTTATATATATATATTAGGTATATATTATATATATATATTGCATACAAGAATATTTCTTAAAGATAGATAGCTTGACAAAAATTAATAGAAGAAACTAGTGGGTCAGTTTCTGAAAATTAGCCTTCTTTGTCCCGAAGCAGTCCGATCGACAAAGGACTTCATTATTCTTATTTAATCATTATTATGTATCTATCACAAGTAAATAAGAGTCATTTTTATAATTTGTTGAGCTTAGTTCATATACAAAAGCATCCGATGTCCCAGCTGCCATTTCTATTTTCATTTGAGAAACATTATAGTAAACTCTTAGGTATTGTATTTGTTGTAATATTACATTTTGCTGATTTAAAAGTTGCTTCTTACCTACATATCATACCATTAAATTATGGCTGAAATCTACCAAATTATGTCAGCGTCTGGAAGAATATTTATTAGTATCATAGATGCTAATATTTTATGTAACCCTATATTTAATTGGGTTCTTCATACTGAAAGCGCATAAAAGTACTTCAAATGTATTCTCATCTCGAATGATTGCGTAGATTACAACTTGGTCTTCTATAGAATCGTGCCTGTAAGGCATCAAATTAATGTCTTTCGATAAATGTTTTAATACTTAAAATAAACAACATAGAGCAGTGGTTTTCAAACTGTGTGCCGCGGCACCCTGGGGTGCCGCGAGTTATATTGCGGGTGACGCGCTCTAACGAAATGTCTTTCTCAGTTCAAGGAAATTATTGTTCAGGAAAAATTTAAAATTATTCAAATCTAGTGATATTTTTTCCCTTCTTACCTTTAGACTCTTAGAGAGCAAATATATATATATATATATATATATTATTATATATAGTATATAATATATTAGTATATAATATATAATATATATATATATATATTTATAATATCTATATATATATTGTACTATATAAGTATTATAATTATATATATTACCAATATATATTTATATATATCTATATTATATATATCTATATATATTATATTATAATATATATATATATATTATATATATATATCTATATATATATATTATATATATATTATATCTTCTTATATATATATATTATATTATTATATATATATATATATATATATGGGTGCCGCGAATAATTCTTGATGAGCTATGGGTGCCTTGAACCTAAAAAGTTTGAAAACCACTGACATAGAGATTTAAATGATCCCTTCCCTCACACGCATTCAACTACCTGAAAGAAAATTAAGAATCATATCGAACCAAGTCAAAGACCAGTATGCACCGAACAATACTTCACGTTTGAAAGTGTGTAAGACAAAGGAAGTGGGTAAAATGGAAGGAAAAAAAGTGTTCCAGATTTTATCAGTAGAGTAAATGAAATAATAGACATAACTGTTAAGTTTGGGTCAAAGAGCTAAACAGAAAGAATTAGACTGTTTTCGAAAGACATGTCCCACAAGCTTTTTTAGAAGGAGGGGGTGTGCGATTTAAGAGTTGTGACAGCAATGTTCTTTTTAATTGTGATAATATAAAGAGAGTGATACAACAATTCTAAGGCTAGATAAAGGTTAAAATTAATAAGAGAAAGTAGGAGAGCCAATTAGGCGAAAGCAATAGAACATACTCTTTCAATAAAAGGCGGGAGAGTGGAACGACCACAGATATGACATGCGTACTCTACAAAAGGATGAACACCACCAATGGAAAGATAAGAACTGTGGTAAAGTAATGAAATTCTAAAAGCTTCTCATAACCCCAAACCTCTTAGAAAGCTTGCTTAGTGAGAGAAACAATATGATCCCTCCAAAAAGATAGCAAGGAATGGAAGTTTTAAGGGTTTGATGTTAGAGAAAGGATTCATTTCTGTTTCGAAGACGCTGTTGCTTGTAAGATTATGTAGGGTAACCGAGAGAAAAGGAATTGAATTTTGATGCTATGAAAAAATGTTCTCTTTCGCAATTTGAAAACGCTAAAGATATGAAGTCAGATGGTCCAAGACCACCCTCTTTTTCATCAGTTATTTGTGATTCAGAAAGAGAGATGCTTTTAAAATGAGAAGAGTAATAAAGGGTGAGTCATCAGTATAATGATGTTAGATATTTATAAAAAGCAGAGAGAAAATGCTGTAAGGAACGAACCATAAGGAACACCACTATTTGAAATTTAAAAGAATAAGCTGTATCCCCCTGTAAACCGCTATAGAGCTAAGCGACCATAAAGGAAAGCAAAAAGAAGGTTACATATATAACGTTACACGCAGAAAGAAAAAAATTTAGAACTGGGAGCTCTTTGCCAGACTATTAAAAACTTTCGATATTTCAATAAGGATTTCACCCTCCGCTATCTTCTATTTTCCATTAGTCTCGCCCCCCTATTATATTAAACCATTCACTTTCCACTCCATTTATTATTACACATGCATAACTATCGACATACATACTTTAGATTCCATATAAAGCCTACCATCAACACCATATATCAATAACATCTGCCAAAGATATTCCCTGTTAATTCTGTCGTTCACTTGTTGGAAGTCCATAAAACCTAAATGCAGTTTATTCTTCTTCTTTCATTTTCCTACTCATTTGCTTCATTGATTGTAAAAATTTGATCTACACATCCTCTACAACTTCTAAATACACCTTACTTTTCAACGAGCAGCCCCTCAGTTATCAAGGCATCTTTCAACCAAAAAAACAGTATATATATATATATATATATATTAGTATAATATATATATATATATATATATATATATATATTATTTATATATAGTATCTATATATATATTATATATATATATATTATATATATATATATATACTATAGTATACTAATATATATATATTATATATCTATTTATGAATATATATAATATATATTATAGTATATTATATATTATATATTATATATTATATAGTATTATATATAGTATATATATATATATATAATATATATATATATGTATAGTAGTTATATATATATAGTATATTATATATATATATTATAGTATATAATATATATATATATATGATATACTATAGTATACTATATATATATATATCCATACACACTCAGTAAACCAGATTCTCTTATGGGTTTCTACAGTTCCCTTGTCACCCCTTAGCATTATAAAGGGTACTATCACCGGCTCTCCTCAAATCCTTCGGAATTACTAACCATCTACAAATACTTTGTTGCACATCTTCCATATCCAGTCAATAACAATCTCGCCTCCATTCTTGATTATTTCATCAGTAATTCCATCTGTACCTGCTGATTTACTATTTTTAAACTTACTCACGCTATCTAGTACCTCATCCCAAAATGCCTACTACTTTTTACATCATCAAACCCGCACACATTCAATATCACTTTTCCATCACTGCCAATAATAAGCAGACTTTTGAAGTGTTCCCACCACACTCTACTCACGTCAGCTTCACCAGTCATGAATGCTCCATCCCTATTCATTCTTTTAGATTCTGCCTTACTTATTTTCTTATCATCTGCCAAAGTAATGTTCCCTTGTGGATCCTTATTCATCATCCTTTCAAACTGTTCATTTATCTCTTTTTTTTTTATCCTACGTATGAAACTTTCAGTTTTCTTCTTTTCCGCCCTATATATTTCCATATGTCTTCCTTTCGAAATCTAATCATTGACTTTTAGTATATTCAACAATGCCTCTTTTTCCCTTTTAACCGCTTGCACCACTTCATCATTACACCATTCACTCTTGACATTTTTACTTTAGCACTCCCACATACTTCTTTTGCACCACTAACAAATACATCCTTCCTTTGCATCCAGATTTGCTCAGTAAAATCTTGCTCACAGCAACTGACTTATTAGCAAATGTTCTGACTTACTTTCCTTATAACCCTGTTCATTTAACTTCTCGCTCTTATTTCTCCCCACTTCTATCCTTTTTTTCTTTTCTCTCCATCCATACTCCCACTAACTTAATTTTCTATAGAAAAACTAATGATCTGATAATCTCATGCCGAACCTCCTTGCTGATTTAACAACCATCACATACTTCTACAACTCCATCTTTACCAGCACAAAATCAATCATACTCTTCATTTCGACACCATCTTTACGTATATCAACTCTCGTATGCTTAAGGATAGTCTTGTGCTAGAAGAATGTATCACACACACATACCTCTCTCCTCACTGAAATCAGTCACTTTCCTGCAATTCTCATTTGCTCCCACAACCTCAAAGTTACCTGTTATACCATCCATCTTTCGATCACATATCCAATTGTTCAATTAGCCCAACACAATCAATCTAAAGTCCCAACTCACCTGGTCAAAAACATCAGATATTCCCAGAAAGTCTCGAATTCCTCAACATTACATTTAGTTGGATTATATGTCTCAGCCACACAAACCTTGACCTTTTCAAACTTAAATTTAACTAACTGATTGTTTGTTGTTGCTTAACCCTAGTACTTACACAATCAAAATCTACCATAGTTATGTGCCACAAATCAAGCATGATAATCGCAACTCCTTCTATCCCCCTCTAATTCCTCTTCATTTCAGCAAGGACACATTCCCCCCCCCCCCCCCACATAACTAGTCTTCACTGCTTCCTTTTATCTTTGTTTCAGTCTTAGACAGCAGATCAAATTTACCCTTTGTAAATACATCCTTCACCTTACTCCTCTTCCCCTCTTATTTATTTTTCTAACATTCCATGTACCCAGACGTTTTATACAGTTTCGCTGAATGATAAAAGGTCACTACTTACGGCTGTCACGACCAGGTCCGCGCCATGCATAAGCATTCCTAGGTTGTAAATAAGCTAGTGGGTTCCTAAGCCAACTACCACTGTCTTATTAGTCGTCTCTCAAGACACCCATAATGTACAGTGTGGAAATTCTTAATCTCTCACACACAGATAACATCAGTAAACCTAACAAAATATCATCTAAACTAAAAACATAACATACCTAACATATATTGCGTACGAATAAACTGCTATCGTTAACAAAGTCATTTATATTTTGCTTAATGTTTTCATTATTTAAAAATAATGTTAAAACTTTGTTATGTTAGCATTTATTCGTTGGTAAGTATGATACTTAGGTTAGGTTCTTTGTTTATGTTGATATCTGTTGACAGAAATAATAACTTTGCTGTGTTAGCATTTATTCGTAGATCAGTATGTTAGTTAGGTTATGATATAAATTTTTGTTAATTATTACTATGTTAAAGCTGAATTAGCATTGATATGATAGAAAAGTAGGGGAGTAGGTTGCGTTTTGTGATGCAGTGGGAGTTACTTTACCGATATTAGTCAGTGTACTTTGTTAATGTTGGCAGTTTATTCGTACGTAAGGTATGTTACGTTCTTAGTTTAGGTGATATTATGTTAGCTTTACTGATGTTAAAACTTTATGTTAGCATTTATTCGTAGTTCAATATATTAGTTAGGTTATGATATTATAAATATTACTATGTTAATATTGATTTAGCATTGATATGTCATAGATGGGATAGAAAATGGGAGATAGGCTAAGTTTTATGGTCAATGTCATTAATTGCTGTTGATAAGCAAAAAACTTTGTTAATGAAAGCAGTTACTATTCGTATAGTTAGGTATGTTAGGTATGTTATGTTCTTAGTTCAAGTTAGCATTTATTAGTTTGTCAGTACGATAGTTAGGTTAGGCTATGATAAATTTTTGTTAAATTTTGTTAAATATTACTATACCTAAGTAAAATTAGCATTGATATGTTGGAAAAGTGGGATAGATTGAGTTTTTTTGTAATGCTGTTAGCTACTTTACCTTGATAAGTAGGGAATTTGTTATGTTAGGTTTGTCCATTTGTAATATAAATTAATTGTTGTTTTATATATGCTTACTTTGATTAAAAAGATTTGGTTATAAAATAAGGATTAGTTGCCTAATTTTTGTTAATGCATAGCAGTTTTTATTCGTAGGGCCAGGTGTGTTAAATATGTTATGTCATAGTTTAGCTTTACTGAGGTAAAACTTTACTTTGTTTGCAATTATTCATTGGGCATTATGAATAGTTAGGTAGGTTATGATAAAATTTGTTAAATATTACAATGTTAATGTAAAATTAACATTGATATGTTAAAGATATGCTTGAAAAAGTGTGAATAGGTTATATTTTGTATGTAAAATAGTTAGTTACTTTTACTGTTGTTAAGTAGGGAACTTTGTTAATGTTAGTTGATTATTCTTACATAAGGTATGGTAGGTTTGTTGTTTTACAATATGTTATTAGTTCAGGTCCAGTTTTGTAGGTAATGTTAGTTATTACTGCTATTTAAGTATGGAACTTTTTGTTAATGGTTATAGTTTATTCGAAGAATATAGGTATGTTAGGTTTTGTTGTTTGTTAACATTATATTCTTAGTGTCGGTTATGATATGGTACGCTTTATTGATGTGAAATTTGTTAATGTTAGCATTTATTCCCCGGCCTGGGGGCCCGGGTTAAGATCGTCTAGGTAAGGTTATGATAAATTTTTGTTATATATTACTATGTTAATGTAAATTTAACATTGATATGTTAGAGATATTGGTGATGCTAGCTGCTTTATCGAAATTCTGCAGTGAACTTCGTCGTTGTTAGCAGTTTATTCATATGTAAGGTATGCTAGGTAAGCAATGATACGTTATATTCTTAGTTCATGTTATGCTATGTTAGCTTTATTGATGTGAAAACTTTGTTATGTTAGCATTTATTCGTTGGGCTGTATGATAGTTAGATAAGGTTATGATAAATTTTTGCTAAATATTAATATGTTAATTTAAAATTAACATTAATATGTAGGTAAAGTTACGATAAATTTTTGTTAAATTTTACTATGTTAATGTAAAATTAACATTGATAAGTTAGAGGTATGCTTGAAAAAGTGTAAATAGGTTACGCTTTGTAGATACAAATAGTTACTTCTTGTTGTTAAGTAGGGAGCTTTGTTAATGTTATCAGTTTATTCGTGTGTAAGGTATGTAAGGTTTGTTGCTTAATTGATGTGAAAACTTTCCTATGTTAGCAGTTATTCGCTGGTCAGTATAATATGCAGGTTAGGTAATGATAAGTTTTGTTAAATATTACTTTGATACCGTACCATGATTACATGTTTGTTAGTTAGCTGTTGATAAACAGAGAACTTTGATAATGTTAGCAGATTATTCGCATGTAAGGTATGTCAGGTCTGTTATGGAACGTTACGTTCTTAGACAAAGGTAATGTTATGTTAGCTTTATTGATGTTCAAACTTTGATTTAATAAAAACATAAAATGTTTTTAAAATATTTCTTGTTATGTTATAAAAGGAACTTATTTTTATAACAACACTTTATACAAAATGATACCCAAAATATGACTTGAATCAATAGATCAATAGATCAATAGATCATGAATGGGTGGGAGGGGAGAGTCGGGGTGGCTTGGTTTACTGATTTACTGCTTTAGAGTCTGTAAACTTTTACATTTTACTGATATTTTATTCAAAGAACTTATTTTTATGTTATGTTTATATAATTGAAGATTCATATATGACTTGAATCAATGGATCAATAGATTAATAGATCAATAGATCAATAGATCAATATATCAATAGATCATGGATGGGTGGGATGGGTGGTGTGGGTAGTTTGATTTACTGATTTACTGATTTACTGCTTTATGGTATGTAAACTATTACACTTTACTATGATATTTTATTCAGAAGAAATTTGATTGTTTATGTTATGTTATACAAAATGATATCGTGGGTGTATGTGTGTGTGCACAGCATTTCTTAGTTCAGCATAATAGTTAGGTTTGGTTATGAATTAATTTTTTTTGTTAATTATACACATAGTTAATGAAAATTGCATTGATATGAATAGAGATATGCTTGAAAGTGTGAATAGGTTGACGTTTTTGTGTGTAATGTTAGTTACTTTACTGTTGTTATGTATGGAACTTTGTGTTCATGTTAGCAGTTTCTTCGTTCGTAAGATATGTTATTGTACATTAAGT
>JABUQX010033651.1:25000-40000 GCA_015478945.1 Trachelipus rathkii
TTTTAATGTCTCAAAAACATAGTTCTTTTATCTCTCTACTAAAATAATAATCCTCTAAACCAACTAAAACCGTCGTCTGACTTTAATATTCTTGTTGTTTCTTTTTCTCGTGACCTTAATTGTAAAGATAGCATTACTTTTCTTCCTAAATGGGTTGGGTGCTCTGAGGCGTCTGCAGAATTTCTTCACCGCACCCCCAGTTAATTCCTCTTTATAGGGATGTTGTTTGCCCCTGCATGGAGTATGCATCACACATCTAGGCGGTTTAACCACAGCTCTTCTGTGCTGGTCAACGAGCTTTCACCAATTCGTCTGTTTCTTGCTTTTACCTGCCACCTTTACGAACTTTCATGGCATACTTTCTCCATTGATAAGGGTTTGTTGGACACACCTTTCAAACAGTCTCGTCCATTTCCATCCAACTCTCTAACCCATGACTTAACCGTTACGCTCAATTTTACACATACTCCACCGGTAAAGTCTTGAAAACACTCCCTTTATCGTTCTTACCAACTACCTTTGATTTACATAATTTCAAACACTGTGCGTTGGGTCATGTCGGCCTTCTTGATACACGGCGTTTGAGAATGTGCATGACAAAGGTAATTTTGATAATCGAATAAAGGGAGTGTGTTCCAGACCTTGTAGGAGGAGTACATGCAAGTATGGAGTCATAGAGTTGGATAGAGAAAGATAAGAAAGTTTAGATAAGGGTGTCGCATGAGCCCTTCTCAATGGAGTAGGCATGCGACTAGAGAGTTCAGAAAAGCAGTGTCCGTTGTAATAGTGATAAAATAAAGAGAGTGACGCAATAATTCGACGGGCGACGGGTAGGAAGAGGTTGAAAGAAAGAGGGAGAGTCAGTGAGATCCATGAGAATTGATAAGTCAAAAAGCCGTACATTCCACCCTTCCAAGGAGATCTGTGTGGATGAAATCACCCCATATATGCTTCATATAACGGGCGCGCAACACACCTATAAAGAGCAAGCAACTGGGGTGTCGTGAAAAAATTACTAATGCGCATCAGAACATCCTGCCTCTTAGAAGTATGTTTAGAAAGAGAGGTAATGTAATATTTCCAATTAAGGTAACGAGAAAACGAAACACGAAGAATATTAAGGAAAGACAAAGGTGGGTGTTGTGTGTTTTCGAAAATGTTTTAGTTATGTGAAAGATTATATCAAATAAGAAGATGAAATAACTGAGTGTTTGAGACATTGAAAACAACCTAGTTCTCCATGCAACAATTTGAAATTCGAGAAAGATCAGAAGCTAGTTGATCCAAAGTCGTCCTCATAGTGTAGGCTAATTGGTGTTCGGTGAATCTCTTTTAAAATGAAAGTAGTTCTGAGGGGTTGAATTGTCGGCATATCAGTGGATAGGGCTTTAAGCAATAAAGGAAAAGTAACTAATGAAAAGTGGAAAAAGAGTTTGGGATAACACAGAAAGCTGAGGGACACCATTATTTTTAGTCTTAAAGGATGATTGGTGGGCACCTACAACAGATGCTATGAAAAGACCGGAAAGAAATCAGATAGAAAGATAGATAAAGAAGGTGGGAAGTTTAAAAATCAAAGCTATCGAAGGCTTTCGATATGTCTAGCGCCACAGAGAAAAATTCAACAAAATGCCGAAGGGCTTAAGACCAATAATGAGAGGAAATATAAATAAGGTCTCCAGCAAAACGTTTCTTATGAAAAAAAAATATTTTTGATATGAGATAAGATTAAGAGAAATGAGAGGTTCCAAACTCTTCCTGTTAAAGATATTCGAAAACCTTTGAAAGAACGGAGGTTAAGGTGGATAGAACGATTGTTAGAGGGTAGAGAGAGATCTCCCTTTTCCAACAAAGTCTGAATGAGCGCTTGATTTAAGCTGTAAGGGAAGGTCAAAGCGGAAAGACAAAGAAGAATTAGTTTCAAAAGGCAGATTGTTAACTCGGAAGCACAAGTTTTGACAGTTATAGGAGGAATATTATGCATTATGGATCACCTTCTTAGTGTCAAGCTCAAAGAGAGCAAAAATAGCATCTTTAGAAGAAATTACAATATTAGTCATAAATGAGTTGAAGGGGGAGAAGGAGGAATGGGAAATAGAGGCAACAGTTTGAACGAAGAATTCAGCTTTTGCGGAACCTTAAACGGCATTTGTGCCGTTGGAAGGTACTACAGGATAAAGAAGCAAAGCAAGAGTTGGCATTTTATCACATGTGTCAGAATGTGAGTGTAAAAGCTTTTAATGTCACAGAAAATAGATTTTGCAAGATTCAGGATGAAATTTAAGCTACATTATATATATATATATATATATATATATATATATATATATATATATATATATATATAGTGAAAGACAAAAAAAGAAAGAGGAGAGAGGATGGATTATTATTATTATTACATATACATACATATACATACATATATTACATATACATTTATATACATACATATATATATATATATATATATATAGAGAGAGAGAAAGAGCATATATATATATGAAAGAGAGAGAGAGAGAGCCTGGATGGAATATTGGATGGAGTTGGGACATGGAAACAGTGGTGGAAAGGAATGGACAGGAAGGAATATTAAATTTGTTTTAAATATTAAAAATATAAATAACAATTCAAAAGAAATTCTAAGAAATCCCTGAGTTCTCCTTTGCTCACCCCGAGGGCGCATCCTCGATATATATATAGTATATATATATATATATATATATATATATATATATATATATATATATATATATATATATATATATATATATATATATATATATATATATATATATATATATATATATATATATATATATATAAAATAGCCACTTCACCGCCTCTACATCAGAGCCCTTAGAATTTAAGCTTCACATTCCATCACTCTCAACAAAGAAAACAATTTAATCAGAACAACTTTTAAGAAATTACAATATCCTAACCACCTTATTAATCGAGCATACAAAAAAGCCAGAACTAGATACTATAATCATACCACTAACCCCACCACGCTTAACCCTTCACCTATCCCCTCTTATCTCCCAATACCTATGAAAACCACTTTACAACTTAAAAAATATATACCACAACACATCACCTTAACCTCCACTAATGCCCTCCCCCTCAAAAAACTTTTCCACCCACCAAGACCCCCTCCAGAACCCATACAATGTATTTATACCATATCATGCAATCAATGTCCCAAATCATACATAGGCGAGACCAATGATTTCAGCAGAAGAAAGAACCAGCACAAATACGATTTAGAAAAGGGCACTCAGAATTCATCTCTAGTCAAACACAGATCCCAACTCAATCATCATATAAATATAAACACCATGCAACCTCTTGTACATGTCCCTAATCAGCATAAAAGAAGACTAATTGAAAGGTATTGTATAAATAATCATCACAACTTCAATACCCTAAAAGGAGAACATTCAATCGATAGCATACAACAGCAGTTCCTGAAATACCATTCACCAACCATAAAAAGAATAGATGAACTCTTCAAGAACAAGCATCCTCAACCTACTACCTAACCCTGCCCCCCTTTTGAATTAGAGTTTATTATATATATATATATATATATATATATATATATATATATATATATATATATATATATATATATATATATATATATATATATATATATATATATATATATAAATATAATGTCTGCCCTTTCATTTACTATGTACGTGTTTTTTGCGTACTAAAAAAAAATATGTTCGTATGTCTGTCTTCTCCTCTTGATTATCGATTTTTCAAATTATGTCATTCGCAGTTCCAATAATTTTTTAATGAATTTTGTATTGTTTTTGTATTTTTTGTTACATAACCAGTTAGTCCATTCTCCGCATGTGTCTGTCCACTATGTATATTTTGCCTATTGAACAATTAACTCGTAATTTTTTTAAAAAGGAGTAATATTTTCATCCAAAAATTATTTATATTTATCTCAAAAAAATTAAAATGGGTGGCAACTAGGAAACAACAATTTTGCCCCTTACCATCTTCGTTTTATTTAATTTTTAAAAAATAGTTCCAAAAATCTTTTCAGTATTATTTCTTCACTCACTTGGTGTTAAACTATTGTGACAATTGAAAAAGGCCATATAAATTTTTTTGTCAAAAACAAGCACCATTTATACTTAAAGTGAGGAATAATAATGTTGTTTTAATCTGTAATTTTAATTAGAAGTGTACTCTACATGTAATAAATCCAAGTTTTTAAACCTAGCTTTGATTTTATCCAAGGGTCAAAAAATCCATTATATTTAAACTACGAAGAAAAGTAGACAGAAAACAATATATATATATATATAGTATATATATATATATATATATATCAGTCAGATTCAGAGTTACAAGGTTCAGGACAGTGAGTTATAGAGAGAGGCTTTTAAGGCATATTTAGATGTGTCTTTACAAGTAGCAACTACAAGAATTACAAGAATGACGATAACGATGATCGGGATGATTTTTTTCAATTGCAAGAGAGAGGAGCGTCTTTTAATTTTAACGGAGAAAATACCATAACCTCAGGTAAGTTTTATAGTAATAACTGAGGAAATATAAACACATTAATCACCACTACATATTAATGCATAAAAAAATAACAAATTAACAAAATTAATGTAAAGAAAATCAGGATTGCGCAGAGCACAATTACAGAGGAGATACTCTTAGGCTTGAAGGTGTGTTTGGATTTCATATTCTTAGCATTTAACTAGGGTTGGGTGTAAATGCTTTAATAAATAATAATAATAATAATAATAATAATAATAATAATAATAATAATAATAATAATTATAATAATAATAATAATAATAATAATAATAATAATAATAATAATAATAATACAATAATAATAATAATAATAATAATAATAATAATAATAATAATAATACAATAATATCACAATAATAATATAATAATAACAATAATATAATAATAATAATAATAATAATAATAATAATAATAAAAATAATAACAATAATAATAATAATAATAATAATAATAATAATAATAATAATAATAATAATAATAATAATAATAATAATAATAATAATAATAATAATAATAATAATAATAATAATAATAATAATAATAATAAAGCTAGTTTAAAATTTCTTTGATTTCTATTTATAGGAGTTATTGATGTTTTTTAATATATTTCTAATAGCACTCATTTTTAGTTCCAAGTTACTTTAATCTGATTATTTTCACTGTTCTGTATTCACTTAAAATAATTAATTCAAAACTTAGCAAAGGTAAATGATAATGAGACGATTGGTTTTATATTATAGCAATAATACTATTTCATAATTTGAACTAGAAATGGACAAAATCCTTCTTAACACCGTACGGCAAATCGGAAAAGATAAGTAAAAAATAGTAGATCAAACATTAAGTATTGCTTCTTTATTTTCAACCACTAATTTTAAACAAATAAATGGCAAAATCCTATGAAAGAAGATGCAAGATTCGCCAGACAATGAAAAAATATTGCTGACCTTTCGCAGCATTTTCAAGGAAATTTAGCATCTTTTCATTTTATTTTTTCCATTCGTTGTTTAAAATTATGGTGGTTGAAACTAAAAGAAACAATAGGGAATACTTGATCTAATTTTTATACATATTTTTAGTGACTCAGCGGTCGGAGTCATGAAATATTTTGGATATTACTGTGTTAACTGGCGATTATGTATTAGAAACGTGGGCTTAGGTTAAGTTTTTGCTGAGTAATGTTAGGTTTGCCCGAGAATTTTGCTAATGTCTATGTTTATTCATAGTTCAAAATGATGTTATATTTGATATGAGTGACACTTTGATGAAGGTAGTGTCAATTCATAGTTCAAGATGCTGGTATCTTTGATAGATTGGTCACTTGGGGGCCAGGCCTTTGAGTCTGAGGGCCAGGCCTTTGAGTACTCAGCAATTATGGGATGAGAAAACCGGGTGCTTTAAAAACTACGCTTGAAGCGTCTTTTTTGGGGACGTGGATGGCTTAGTGGATAAAGCGCCGGTTACTGTTAACTCAGCAACGCGGAGTTCCAGTGTTCGAATCCCGCTGATGAAGAGTAAAATCTTCTGTGACTCATTCATTTAAAATGGGGGCCAGGCCTTTGAGTACTCAGCAATTATGGGATGAGAAAACCGGGTGCTTTAAAAACTACGCTTGAAGCGTCCTTTTTGGGACGTGATGGCTTAGTGGATAAAGCGCCCGGTTACTGTTAACTCAGCAACGCGGAGGTCCAGTGTTCGAATCCCGCTGATGAAGAGTAAAATCTTCTGTGACTCATTCATTTAAATTAAGTGGATGGCTTAGTGGATAAAGCGCCGGTTACTGTTAACTCAGCAACGCGGAGTTCCAGTGTTCGAATCCCGCTGATGAAGAGTAAAATCTTCTGTGACTCATTCATTTAATCTATCCATTAAAATGGGGGCTACTTAAGTGGATGGCTTAGTGGATAAAGCGCCAGGTTACTGTTAACTCTGCGACGCGGAGTTCCAGTGTTCGAATCCCGCTGATGAAGAGTAAAATCTTCTGTGACTCATTCATTTAACCATTTTAATGAATGAGTCACAGAAGATTTTACTCTTCCTCAGCGGGATTCGAACACTGGACCTCCGTGTTGCTGAGGTAACAGTAACCGGCGCTTTATCCACTAAGCCATCCACGTCCCCAAAAGAACGCTTCAAACTTAGTTTTTAAAGCACCCGGTTTTCTCATCCCATAAATGCTGAGTACTCAAAGGCCTGTCCCCCATTTAAATGAATGAGTCACAGAAGATTTTACTCTTCATCAGCGGGATTCGAACATGGTCATATTCTCACCAAACGTAAGAATTTTGACAAATTCCGTGAAAAATGTAAACAAAGGAAATGATGGCAGAAAGCATTCATGAAACATTTTTTTTTAATTTTTTATATTTAAGAGTAATAAGGTTACTCTTCATCAGCAGGATTCGAACACTGGACCTCCGCGTTGCTGAGGTAACAGTAACCGGCGCTTTATCCACTAAGCTATCCACGTCCCCAAAAAAAGAAGCTTCAAGCGTAGTTTTTAAAGCACCCGGTTTTCTCATCCCATAAATGCTGAGTACTCAAAGGCCTGGCCCCCACTCATTCATTGTTAGATAATACTGCTTTAGCTGTTGCTGATATGTTGGAAAAGTGGGGATACATTGAGTTTTGTATGTCTTGTTAGCTACTTTACTTTGATAAGTAAGGAACTTTGTGAATGTTAGCAGATTATTCATACGTGAGGTATGTTAGGTTTGTAGTTGTACATTATATTCTTAATTCAGGTTATGATATGTTAGCTTTATTGATGTGAAAACTTTGTTACCTTAGCATATATAAGTTGGTCTGTATGATAATTAGGTAAGGTTATGATAAAATTTTGTTAAATATTACTATGTTAAGGTAAAAATACCAATGATATGTTACAGATACGTTTGAAAAAGTATGAACAGGTTACGTTCTGTATGCAATGTTAGTTACTTTACTGTTGTTAAGTATGGAACTTTGTTAATGTTGGCTATTTATTCGAGCGTAAGGTATGTTAGGTTTGTCGTTGAATATTATATTCTTAGTTCAGGTTATGATATGTTATCTTTTATTGATGTTAAAACTTTGTTTCGTTAGCATATATTCGTTGGTCAGTATATAAAGAACTTATTTTTATGTTATGTTTATACAAAATGACACTCGAAATATGACTTGAATTAACAGATCAATAGATCAATAGATCATGGAAGGGTGTGTGAGGAGAGGAGTGGAGGGGCGGGTGGTTTGATTTACTAATTTACTGATTTACTGCTTTAAAATCAGTAAACTATTACACTTTATTATGATATTTTATTCAAAGAACTTATTTTTATGTTATGTTTGGATAAAACTTTGTTATTTTTATGTTATGTTTGGATAAAACTTTGTTATGTTTGCAATTATTCGTTGGGGATTATGAGAGTTTGGTAAGGTTAAGATGAATTTTTGTTAAATATTACTATGTTAATGTAAAAACTTTGTTACGTTAGCATATATTCGTTGGACAGTATGATAATTAGGCAGGGTTATAATAATTTTTTTTTAAATATTAACATGTCAATGCAAAATTAACATTGATATGTTAGAGATATGCTTGAAAAAAAGTGTGAATAAATTACGTTTTTTTTTTGTACGCTGAGTTAGTTACTTTACTGTTGTTAAGCATGGAACCTTGTTAATGTTAGTAGTTTATTCGGGCGTAAGGTGTGTTAGGTTTGTCGTTGCATATTATATTCTTAGTTCGGGTTATGCTATGTTAGCTTCATTAATGTTAAAAATTTGTTACGTTGGCATTTATTCGTTGGTTAGTATATAAAGAACTTATTTTTATGCTATATTTATCCGAAATGATACTCGAAATGTGACCTGAATAATTAGATCAATAGATCAATATATATCATGGAAGGGTGGGAAGGAGGGGAGGGGAGGGGGCTGGTGGTTTGATTTACTGATTTACTGCTTTAGGATCAGTAAACTATTACACATTACTAGGATATTTTATTCAAAGAACTTATTTTTATGTTACGTTTGGATAAAACATTATTATGTTTGCAATTATTCGTTGGGAATTATGATAGTTAGGTAAGGTTATGATAAATTTTTGTTAAATATTATAATGTTAATGTAAAAAACTTTGTTACGTTAGCATATATTCGTTGGTCTGTATGATAATTAGAGAAGGTTATGATAAATTTTTGTTAAATATTACCATGTTAATGTAAAATATACATTGATATGTTAGAGATATGCTTTACAAAGTATGAAAAGGTTACGTTTTTGTAGGCTATGTTAGTTACTTTACTGTTGTCAAGTGTGGAACTTTGTAAATGTTAACAGTTTATTCGTGCGTAAGGTGGATTAGGTTTGTCGTTGTACACTATATTCTTAGTTCAGGTGATGCTATGTTAGCTTTATTAATGTGAAAACTTTGTTACGTTAACATATATTCGTTGGTCAGTGTATAAAGAACTTGATTTTATGTTATGTTTATCCAAAACGAAACTCGAAATGTGACATGAAGCAATATATCAATCGATCATAGGATGGTTGGAGGAGGGGCGGAGGGGAGGGGAGGGTGGTTTGATTTACTGTTTTACTGCTTTAGGGTATGTAAAACATAACAATTCTATTAAAAAGTATGACTTGAATCAGTAGATCAATAGATCAATGGATCAATAGATCAATATATCAATAGATCATGGATGGGCAGGAGGGGGCGGGGGAGGGTGGTTTGATTTACTGATTTACTGCTTTAGGATATTAAAACATAACAATTTTAATAAAAATATGACTTGAATCATTTGATCAATTGATCAATAGATCAATAGATCATGGGTGGGGATGGAGAGGTTAGGGTGGGTGGCTTGATTTACTGATTTACTGATTTACTGCTTAAGGGTATGTAAAACGCAATTTTTTTAAGTTATAAACATAAAAAGAATAAAAAATTTAGTAAAAACAAAAATGATTTCAACAAAAATAAATAAAGGTTTGTGTTATGTTATACAAAATATGCCTTGAATCAATAGATCAATAGATTAATAGATCACGGGTGGGGTGGGAAGAGTAGGGTGGGAAGGGTAGGGTGGGGTGGTTTGATTTACTGATTTACTGTTTTAGGGTATGTAAAACATAACAATTTTAGCAAAAAATATGACTTGAATCAATAGATCAATAGATCATTAATGGACAGCATGGCGTCAGAATGGTGGTTTGATTTACTTATTTAATGATTTACTGCTTTAGAGTATGTAAAAACGCAAATTTTTTACGTTGTAAACATGAAAACCATAAAAATTTTAGTAAAAATTATATTTTTTAAACAACATAAATTAAAAAGAAATAAATAAAAAATAAAAATTTGAAAATTAATTAAAAAAAAATTTAAACTGAAAAGAAAAATTAAACACAAAGGAAAAATGTAAAATGAAACATAAAATAAAATAGCAAACGAATGTTTACTAACTTAGCACCGCACCGGCTCCAGCACCGGTACCAACTCTGTCTCCTTCTTAGTCTCCTTCATCCTTCCTCCTTCTTCCTACCTCATTCTTCCTTTCTCCATCTTTTTCTGTTTTGTGTTCCATGCATTTCTTCTTGGGATCCCCTCCGGGGGGTCCCCAGACACCCATTACGAACTTACAACCCTCATATTCGAGTTCTACAACCTTATAAACATATATTTTGATACCAATATGGGACTAAACGAATATTTATTAATTCAGCACCGCACCGAATCCAGCACCGGTGTCGTTGTCAACTCCGACTCGTCTGACTCAGATCCCTTCTCCGACTCCTTCCCTCTCTGCCTCCGACTCCGACTCCGACTCCGACTCCGACTCCGACTCCGACTCCGACTCCGACTCCGACTCCGACTCCTTTCTCCACTTCTTTTATACATTTCGTCCATATTTTCTGGGGAATACCCCTCATTGAAAATGAACATTTTCGATATTTTTTCTTTCCTGGTAATGCGATCAAGATAAAATTTTCACGGCATATTTAGTCGGTGGAGATATACATTTTTTATTAAGATAATTCTTTTGTAAATACAATAGTTTTGAATTTGTTCTTTTTAACAAATTTTCAAAAAAAAAAAAAAAAAAAAAAAAATAAAAATTTTTTTTTTCGAGTATCCAAAAGAATTAATCTAAATAAAAAAAAGTGTATCTTCTCCGACAATATACTCTCTGAAAATTGATGTTCAGCGGATGTGTAAAAGAAAAAAAATCTTAATTCACTTTTTTCAAATTTTATTTCTTTATTTATTTATTTTTTTTTTTTGAAAAAGTTAAATATTGATCTATATATATATATATATATATATATATATATATATATATATATAGATATATAAAAATATATATATATATATAATATATATATATATATATATATATATATATATATATATATATATTATATATATATACAGTTAGGCGTATCAGAATTTTTTTGGGGGTTAGACTAAAATTTTTTTTTATATATATTATATATTTATATAAAAATATATATATATATATATATATATATATATATATATATATATATATATATATATATATATATATATATATATATATATATATATATATATATATATATATTAGGGATGTGCCGAATAGTGAAAAAGCCGAATACCGAATACCGAATATTCGGCTAAAAGTATTCGGCCGAATACCGAATATTCGGCCGAATAATCACTTCGCTATTCGGCCGAATGGTTATTTCAAAGTTCGGTCATCCATTTAGGGAAAAATAAAGAAAACTTACTGGTCAACAAAAAAAAGGTGAAATTTTTTTGGATGGACTTTTGTAGCAGATATATAGTAATTCGGAGGGTGCTGATTCCATATATATTCTCAGATTTGCTGTATCATCCACATCAATTTCGTGCAATCATGGATCCCCTATTTTTGCATATTCATTAGGAATGACAAAATTCATGCGCACTACGTAGGCTGTATAGACATTACCCAGCATATCTACAGTAGCAGCAAGTTTACTGCAGTCGATATTCGGGAAGCATGTGGTAACTTTAGTACGTCTACATGTATGGATGCCAATGACTTGGATGATGTCTATCATCCATCTGAAATACAGTCGAATGGTCCGTCATTGTTCCGGGGTGAACTGAACGATCTTGTATGAGAGTTGTATTTGCCGAAGTTGTCCCTGAGCTGTTGGCTTCGAGGTTGCATAAAAATGACTATTGGACCATGGCACAAAGTAACATTTTATCGTAACAGAAGCAGATGCGGAGGCTCTTCCAGTCAGATTGTAACCTTGTGTATTGCAGGAAGTGAAGTTGCAGGCCTACTACTCGCTATGGGACTCCCAGCTTATGATGCGGGTGAGTGGCGACAGTTTATTGACACTTCCAAGAGCAGTTTAAAGTGTGTGTTGTTACACAACGGCAACAGGTATGCTTCGGTTGGTTCCAGTAGGGTACTCGGTACGGATGAGAGGTATGCAAAAATCAAGACAGTTTGGAGAGGCTACATTATCAGGTACATGGATGGTAAATATGCGTCAACCTCAAAATAGTAAATATTTTGCTCAGTCAGCAAGCAGGTTTCACCAAATATCCCTGCTTCCTGTGCTATTGGAACAGCCGGGCGGCAAAGGATCACTGGACCAAAAGAGAACCGAGGGAAACCTTGATGCCAGGTGACAGGAACATCGAATGTGAACCACTTGCACAGAGAGAAAACATCATCTTACCTCCACTACACATAAAACTTGGTTTGATGAAACAATTTGTGAGGCCCTGGACCATGATAGTGAATGCTTCCGCTTCTATATATGCTCAACGTTTCCTGGTCTGGGTGACGAGAAGAAAAAAAAGCTGGGAAATTTGATGGCCCACAAATACGGACACTCCTACGTTCATGATGCTGCCTTTGCTACAACAATGACTGTGGAGAGGTAAGAGCGTGGAATGCTTTTTTCAGATGTAGCACAAAATTTTCTGAGGAACAGGAAAGCCGACCACTAACATTGTGCAGGAACTGCTGAACAGTTTTTTCTCTTGGATGTAGAATGAGTATAAAGTTGCACTACTTACATTCTCGCCTAACAAAATTTCCGGATAACCTAGGCGATGTTAGTGATGAGCAGGGTGAACGCTTCCATCAAGATCTAAAGTTCATGGAAGGACGTTACCAGGGCAATTGGGATATCAATATGATGGCCGACTATTGTTGGAGCTTGATGAGGGATATTCCAGACGCTATGCACAGTAGATCGTCTACGAAGAGAAAGTTACTACCATCGTAGGTATGTTTACATTAACTAAACCCAATCCTTCTATTACATTTATTGTTTTCCCATATTTCTCTTTATTCATAGTTGTATTATATGTTTAACATATATCTATCAAAGACATGTATCATATCATTGCGATTTGTTTCTCTCCCTTCATATATCAATATATATATATATATATATATATATATATATATATATATATATATATATATATATATATATATATATATATATATATATATATATATATATATATATATATAAAATATATCTCCATTATATATATATATATATATATATATATATATATATATATATATTTCCCAATAATTGTGATAGACCCTCTTGAAAAAGGTAAAAATCATAAAATTTTACAAATCTGTGTTACACACAATATCTCACAAATGCGATGTGATATGCAAAAACCGATTACATTTTTGGAATCAGCACATCAATAATCAATTGCGAAACCCCGTCCAAGAAATTTCATGTTTACCAGTGTTATATACAAAGTAATAAAACAAAAAGTAAATAACTATTTCTTACCTATAGCAAACCATTCACATATTAAAAATAATTAAATGAAAATTGAAAAGTTTCGTAGTTAAAAATATTAAACTAAACCATTTGAATAAGCTCTAAGGTTAAAATGACAGAACATTAGCAGTTCTCCATTTTCAGGGGATAAAAATTAGCTTGAATCGCAGATCTAAGAAAGTAGCTACACACAAAGATTTATCACATAGAAACTTAGAAAGTCTTTTTTCTACTGATTTCTTAAGCTCTTCAACGAGTGTAATTATTCTACTGAAGCTTTTGCTTTTAATTGCCTTATTTAAAAATAGATTTATTGCTAAAATGGAAGGGATCACTTGGGTGACTGTTACTTCACGTTTAATGCTTGTTTTAGTGATGTTGTCAAATGACTCAAGTAAATAGAATAATTTTGCCACTGAAAATCAGTCAACATTTTCTGATTGCATTCAGCAGCGTATATGGATAGGGAAACTTTTTGTTCAAACAATCTTTTAAGCATATCATAAGTTCTGTTCCAGCGTGTAGAAACGTCTTCAATTAATTTATGCTGTTTGACATTCAGCTGCATCTATAAAGTTTTAAGCTTTGCAGCTGCCGTTGCTGAATGGTGAAAATGAGAGGATATGCTTCTGCAAGTAAATAAAATATCTTTAACAGACTTCTGACATAATATTGAATCGTGAATGCATAGTTGCAACATGTGAATAAAACATGAAATTGATAGCAAGCCACTCTCCCTTATACCAGCTACCATGTTTGGTCCATTATTCCGTATCACTAAATGAATTCTATTTTTTAGAATATTGAAAAATGACAAAGGCCCTTATAGGATCTGACAAATGACAAAGATTTTCGACATATTGGCTACAAAATTTGGCTATATTTTTTATTTTTTTGGAAAATAAGTTTCTAAAAATTTCAATTTTAAATTGGAAATAACTTTCCCATATGATGTTGACGTAATTTATTGTTTACAAAGCTCAATATTCGGCCCGAATAAAAAGTTCGGCAAAAAGCCCGGGCTACCGAATGTTGTTTTGGCCGAATAGGCCGAATACCAAATACTCACAAAATATTCAGCATCCTAATATATATATATATATATATATATATATATATATATATATATATATATATATATATATATATATATATATAATATATATATATACAAAAATATATTTAACATAATATATATATATATATATATATATATATATATATATATATATATATATATATATATATATATATATATATATATATATATAAAATGGAAGGACGAAATATTAAATTTCTAAGAAAAAATGGGAGTAATTTATATAAATTGATAAAAATCTTACCTAAATTGTTAACTTTATGTCAATATTTCGATGTGTGTAGAGGAGGGCAGGTCCAGTAAGTCTTTCTTCTCCAATAGTATTTCTCAAGTAGGTTTTCAGAATTCTTAATGTTGAAAAGCTTCTTTCTACTGATTGTGACCGAAAACAAGAAACTATTCCGTCTATTGCTGTTTTTGGACGATCTGTGCTGTGATGCCATTTCAACTTCCATAAATCCCATCCTGCTTTTACTAAATGTTCTATTAGGCTTTCGAGATCTTCCTTGTAAAATGTTACACAATCTTTTATC
>JABUQX010033651.1:47500-52500 GCA_015478945.1 Trachelipus rathkii
TTTAGTCTTAGGTCTTAGGAAAACAAGAAAACAATGCAAATTTAGTGCTCATTTACCTTTAATGTGAAGAATGAAACGGTTTTATTGAATTTTTCATTATTTTCTTTTTTATGGGAAGTTTTGTCAATTTTACCCTTAAATCACTTGACGCTGAAAGTTTACTCCTGTATCTGTTTTTTATGTAAGCATACGTTGAGAATGCAGACTCACATAGATAAGTGGAATTAAAACGCACAAGTCTTTTTAATGCAATCTTGCCAACAGCATTGTTTTCTGCATACACTTGCATCTTCTTGGCCCCCTTCAGTGGTATTTAAGTTTCAAAGTGAGGTCTTCACTGATGTCCAGCAGATTTTGAAAAGCTTCATTTGTCATCCCAGTAGGTTTACGTTTCGGGTCACATGAAATGTGTTTGTCATCAAGCTGTAGACATCCTCAGAATCAATATCGGGAAAATACTCAACAATGGTTTTTTCCAAACCTTCCATGTGGGCAGTAATAATTTCGAGGAAGTTCGGTTGAAGTGGATCTCATTTGTTTTGACAAATTCTTGCAACCGAGAAAAGTTGGAGATGTCTCTGATCTTAACATACGCTTCAAAAAATAAAAAAAATTTGCGCAAGCCTTTTATTTTGCCTAATTGTGCTCCTCCCTTCCCTTGAAGAGATGTGGTGGTTTCATTTAGTTTTTCAATATGTGAAAGGTATCCCAATTTAAGCTGCCAATCGACATCAGTTAATTTTTGAATAAAAGACTGCTCTGTAAATGTGACCACCAATGCATCGTTTAGTTCAAACAGTCTGGCTAAAATCTTTCCTCTTGAAAGCCACCGCACTTCTGTGTGCAGCAAGAGATGGAAGTGAGCCATACCCATATCTTCGGCGGTAAGTTTTAAAAGGCGTGCTTGAAGCGGGCGGCTCTTAACATGATCAATTATCTTTACAGCATCATCCAATACGACTTTTAAAAATTTTGTGGCATCTTTCTTGTTGCCAGGAAATGCCAATGTATGACACAGTGGCTGCTGGTGGCGTTTTCTGCCACCTGCTTCATCCTAGACACCGCTCCCTTCGTTTTCCCAACCATTGCGGCCGCTCCATCACTGCAAATATCCACACACTTGCTCCATTCCAAACCATTTTCCTGTACAAATTTGTCAATAGCATTGAAAATTTCGTTGCCAGTGGTGTAAGTCTCAAACACTTTGCTCATCAAAAGTTCCTCTTCCTTGCATTGCGAATGGGTACATCACAAACACAAGAAGAACTGTAAGTCCACTTCATCAAGCTGTAAACTAAAAAAATCACGTTTTCAATTTTCTTATAAGACTGTCTCTGAAATTGTGTTAATTCGCATGCTTATAGTGTTATTTGATAGCTGCACAGTATCAATGTTCTTGGCCATATCTGAACCTAAAATGCAACTAACAACATCCTTCAGGAAAAGTTTAATTAATGTCTCGTAATGGTATACAGTTTTCCAGTTTTTTTTTTTTTTTTTTTTGCAATATGTAAACTGACAATAAAAGAAGCTTCATTGCATTTTCATTTTTAAAAATTCTCTCCATCACAGATGAACCTGCCTGAAGATAAGCGCACTACGTGACTACCAAACAAAATAATGGAACGAGTGACAGCAGACGATGCATAATGGTATTGCCATATTATAAAAACGAATTGTACTACTTAACTCCAAAATTTTAGTGAAAATTGAAAAAATGTGCCGGCACCCCTGGCATACGCTGGCGGCACCCCAGGGTGCCGCGGCACCCAGTTTGGGAACCCCTGCTCTATTTAATGAGTTAACCCATCAAAATGTATTTTAAGCAGATACAGCATGAGGCCGTTGGTTCGCAAAACATGACGGTAGAAAGTACGTGGAGTGTTTTAAATATAAAACTAAAAAAACAAAAGGAATGAACATAAATATGATTGATTCATATATTTGCGAGTAAAAATGAAGGAAAAATCTGTTTGAATTAATATTAAAGGATATTGCAGAATTTTAAACATATATACAACGTATATATATATATATATATATATATATATATATATATATATATATATATATATATATATATATATATATATATATATATATATATATATATATATATATATATATATATATATATATATATATATATATATATATATATATATATATATATATATATTATAAAAAAGAATGTAATGTTGACATAAAACTTCAACTTCCATTAAATATATTACCATTAATGTAAGTAATTTTTTTACCAAACATTTTAAAAATTTAAACTAAGTTGTAAAAATTTAACCTAAAATTTTATGAGTTAGAGAAAAACGTAAGGATTTATTGACATGAGCCAAGAATTTTTCTTTGGGCTAGAAAGTCAATTTATATTTTAATATTAAGGTATTTTGCTTTTACTGACTCAAACACTTGCCGATGAAATACTTTGGACGCCATCTTTTATTTTTTATTAGGAAGATTTAAAAGCCATTTAATGCTTATTTATTTATATATTTGAGTCTCCAAAATTTGTTCCGGTTAATGTTTTCATCGGGTTTAATTTATGTGAGGCTCTAGAGGTAGTATTGTTAATGTGGGAGGTGAATGTTATGTGTGTATCGAAATATAACCCTAACATAGTGACTTGTTTATTAAGAGAAAGTTTAATGTTTAAAAGGAGCACAGTTGAATGGGTATTGAATTCACTTCTATCATGAATGAATGAATAGAGGATTTTTGAGGGGAAAGACTATTCTATCTGTTGCCAGTCATTGTTCCAGTTTGTTTATATATATATATATATATATATATATATATATATATATATATATATATATATATATATATATATATATATATATATATATATATATACATATATATATATATATATATATATATATCTTTTTCTCTTATATATATATATATATATATATATATATATATATATATATATGCTGCTATATATATCTATATATATATATATATATATAAATAATAATAATATATATATATAATATATATATATATATATATATATATATATATATATATATATATATATATATATATATATATATATATATATATATATATATATATATAAAAATATATATATAATATATATATATATATATATATATTAAAAAAGCACAAAACAACACACTCCCATTCTTAGACACTTTAATCAGCTGGAATACACAACAATTACAATTTTCTATATACAGAAAACCTAACTCCTCCCCCCCCCAACTACACACACTGGTTTTCATCACACCTAACATATACAAAAATAGCCACACTTTTCTCTTTGTACCTCCGTGCCCTACGTATATGCTCCCCCCTTTCTTAAAAACAGAATTTGACCTCCTTTTCTCCACATTCACAAAATTGCTCTATCCCCGTCACACCATAATTACAGCGCTAAAAAAGCCCAAAACGTAAATTTTACTCTATAAATAATACGATTAACGATCTGGAGCAACTAATTAAAGAACCCACACACATTCCGGATCGTCCTAACCAATTCTTGAACACACTTGACCTATGTTTCACCACTAGTCCTTCTCTCTTAAAATACACCACTTTCGCTCCTATCGGTAAATCTGACCACAACCTTATATCTCTTAATTTTAATACTTTCTCTCCAACAGCTCCATCCTGCCCTACTCGTTTTTTCTGGCACTTTGATCGGGCCGATTGGGGGGCCTTGCGTCGCTTCTACGCTAACTATAATTGGAATGACTGCTTTGTCTCTGGTGACGCTTCGACTTCTGCCGATAAGGTGGGAGCTGTAATCGTTGATGGGATGAGCAGGTTCATTCCTTCTTCGACTAAATCTTTTTTCTCTCCTCACAATCCATGGTTCGATCGTGCTTGTTCTCTGGCCATTCAGGCTAGAGACAGTGCGTATCGGAAGTGGAAAAATTCTCGTTCTCCTATCACTCTTGCTAATTTTCATTCTGCTAGAAATCGTTGCAGGGATACTCTTCGACGAGCAAAGCGGGCTTTCATCAAACGAAAGTGCGCTAACCTCATAGTTCTCCTACTGACAAATGCTTTCTGGCCTCTTGCCAAAAACATCTCTAACAACTTCTGTAAATCTGTTTTTCCTCCTCTTATTCGCTCTGATGGTTCTGTTGCTAATTCTCCAACTGAAAAGGCCAATCTCTTCGGCCTCCTATTTTCCTCTAACTCAACCCTGGACGATTCTGGCATTCTCATCCTCCTCCTTCTCCTCTCAGGTGTCCTATGCCTTTGCCTGTGATTACATTCGATCGGGTGCATGGGCTCCTAAAATCTACGAACGTTAGGAAGGCGGGTGGCCCGGATGGCATTCCTCCCCGAGTTTTGAGGGAGTGTGCTTCCGTGCTATCCCCGCCCCTCGTTCAACTATATTCTCTATGTCTCAATACTAACACTTTCCTCAGTGTTGGAAGCACGCTCATGTCCAACCTATTCCGAAAAAAAGGAAGCCGTTCTGATCCTTCTAACTATCGCCCTATAGCTCTTACTTGCATTCTATCTAAGATCTTTGAAACTCTTCTCAACTCTCATTTCTTAGATCATCTGGAATCTCATTCACTTCTTTCCGATCGCCAATACGGCTTTCGGCGCTCGAGGTCTACTGGCGATATACTTTCCTATCTTACTGATTTATGGTTTCCGCCCTTAGGAACTACGGGGAGACTTGCGTGGTGGCGCTTGACATATCCAAAGCATTTGACCGGGTATGGCACGCGTCACTGCTCTCCAAGCTCCCCTCCTTTGGGTTTCCTCCTTCTCTTTGCTTACTTATGTCTAGCTTTCTTTCAAATCGCTCAATATCGGCTGTTGTTGATGGGGCGACTTCTTCTTCCTTTTCTGTCAATAGTGGTGTTCCTCAGGGTTCTGTCTTATCTCCTACTTTATTCCTACTTTTCATTAATGATCTTCTCACCTGCACATCTAACTCTATTCACTCATATGCCGATGACTCGACCCTTCATTCTTCAACTCATTTCAAT
>JABUQX010033651.1:60000-70000 GCA_015478945.1 Trachelipus rathkii
ACTTCTTTCAATTGCCTACCATCCAACATAATTTCACACTGCAGGCTCTCCCGACCACTACCACCATCATCTTGTTCTTATCTACGTTTATTTTAAAACCCATCCTTTTGCACACACTGCTATTCCCTTCTATCAATATTCTCTAACAATCTTCAGATTCGCTACACAAAACCATATCATTTGAGTACAACAAACAAGGTACCAGCCATTCTCTACCATTCTCCATGAATCTGACCACGTCCCCTGCATTCTTTACCTTAAATTCTTTTATCGCCCTTTCCATATACAAATGAAACAGCTAAGGAGATGTAACACATCCCTCCCTCACTCCGCTATAATTATTAAATCATTCACTCTCAACTCAGTTTATCTTTACACACGCATCACTATCAACATACATACTTTTAATTCCATTCAAAAGCCTACCACCAACGCCATATATCATTAACATCTGTCAAAGAGCTTCCATATTAATTTTGTCGTAAGCCTGTTGTAATTCCATAAAATCTAAATACAGTTACCTTTTATTCTCTCTAATTTTGTCAATCATTTGTTTAATTGTAAAAATTTGATCTACACATCCTCTAACACTTCTAAATACACCTAATTTCTCAACAATCAACATCTAGGTCACTCGACGCCCTCTCTCTACCAAATTACCAGCACATATCTTCCATACAACACTGAAGAGTTTAATTTCCAATAGTTTCTTCAGTTCCCCTTATCACCCCTGCCCTTACAGAAGTTTACTATCACTGCTTTCCTCCACTCCAGTCCTTCGGAACTACCCCTTCCACTAGAGCTTTGCTTCACAACTCAATATCCAGCCAATCACAATCTCATCTCCATTCCTAAATATTTCACCAATAATTCCAACTATACCTGATCATTTGCCATTCTTCAATTTTCAAACACTACCTATTACCTCCTTCCTACTAATTACCTCATCCCCAAATTATCTACTTCTTACATCATCAAACCCACACACATTCACTCTCACCTAATCATCATTGCTAATGTTATGTAGATTTTCGAAACATTCCATTTACACTCTTCTCACGTCCATCTCATCAATCACGAAAGACCATCTCAATTCATTTTCCTATGAATAATCCACTCTCTCTCTCTCTCTCTCTCTCTCTCTCTCTCTCTCTCTCTCTCTCTCTCTCTCTCTCTCTCTCTCTCTCTCTCTCTCTCTCTCTCTCTCTTTTCACTCTCTCTATTTCTCTCTCTCTCTCTCTCTCTCTCTCTCTCTCTCTCTCTTTTAACCTTTCGTACTTGATTCCAGAAAAACTTCATATTTCCCTGTAGATCCCCATTCATCTTCTTTCCAAACTGTTCATTTATTTCCTTTTATCTCCTACGTTTGCATCTTTTAGCAATTCTCTTTTCTTCCAAATATATTTCCATACACCTTTCTATTGAACCTTCATAATTGACTTTTAGTACATTCAAACAAGAATCTTTATTACATTTTACTGCTTGAATAACATCTTCATCCCGTTATTCACTATTAACATTCTTACCTCCTACTTTAGCACACCCACATATTTCACTTTCACTACTTACAAGCGCTTCAATCATTTGCGTCCATATTTGCTGTTTCATCTAGTTCACATTCAACTAACTTATTTGCATGTGCTCTCACATACTTTTCTTTATAGCCCTGTTCATTTAATTTCTTATTCCCAATTCTCCACACTTCCTCCCTTTTTTTCCTCTCCATCCATGCCCCCTCACTAACTTAATTTTACATAAAACAACAAAATAATCTAAGATTTCCATCTCCAATCCCCTTTAATTAAACATCGCCTTCACCAGAACAAAATCAATCAACTGTTCACTTCGACATCATCTCTACCTAAACCAACTCACATATACTTATAAATAGTACCGTGTTCGATGAATGTATTATTTACACATGTATCTCTTTCCTTACAGAAATCAATTGCTTTTTTAACATTCTCATTTTTCCCGCAACCCCATAGGCACCTGTTATACCATGCCTCTTTCGATTACCTATCCACCCATTCAAGTCTTCCAGCACAATTATTTTGAAGCGCTCACTCACCTCATCAAAAACATTATCCAGATTATTCAACAAAATCACATATGCTCCAACCACATATACCCTAACATCCTCAAAAAAAATTTTTTTTTATTCACACAGTGAGAATCCACCATAGCTCCGTGCCATAAATGCGTTAATTAAAACTGACATACTGCCATATGCTTCCTTTATATCTTCTGAGTATGCTACTGGTAATAAAAGCTTGTCATTACCATTATGAAGCAATACTCCTTTCAGACTTGTCTTTGAGGTGTCTATAAAAGTCTCCGGCCAGCATCCCGAAAAGGCCAGGCATGTAACTAGAAAACTATAACATCTACAGGAAAATAAATAACATTTTTGATTTCAGGAAGTAATTTCATCGAGGAAACTTAAAAAATTTTTTATTTTATTCTAATATTTATTAATAACTTCTTAATATTATTAGTAATATCATAGTGCACGCTCTGAGTGACCTTGAAACCTGCAGTAGTCTCGCGACCAAAAGTTGCCAAATACCGTTTTTTGGAGAAAATATTTTTTCCTTTTATATCCTTTTAGGGGTTCGAGCCGACAGGAGGGACAGGGGGACGAAGTCCCGTCGTCCAGTAGGAGAAACCCCGACTCTATCCACCGTTCTTGTTTACCCGTGGGTAAAAAAAAAAATAAAATTCAACATTTGGCAACCTCTGCGAGCTCACTCGGAGTAAGCGGCATCTTCGAATTGTCAAAAAAGTTGAAAAAACTGTAATATTTTCAAAATTTTTAACAATTTTAATTTTTAAAAAGTTATTTTTATTTTTATTTCAGGGGTAAAAATGTCTCTATTAATAAAATGATATTTATTTTCTTGTAGATGTTATAGTTTTTTAGTTACATGCCTGGCCTTTTCGGGATGCTGACCAAGTCTCCATTCCTCTGTGACATGCTTGAAGCTAAGTTTAGCCATCAAATCGTCAATATTTGTACACACATACCGATCGCTACATGGTGAAATATTTTGAAGACATAATCTTTGTCCTATTATGCTAAAATGCTAGTGCATATTGCTAACAAATTCCACTGTTGCATCCGAGATTCTAAGAGTTCAGTTTTTCCTTTGCTGAGATCTATATCTCTTACTAGATCATCGAGCTCTCTTTGTTGAATGAGATGGGGTGTCCTCTCATGAAATGGAACGAAGGCGTGGTCAAATGATGTTTATGCTTCAATTTTCTCAACCTTTTCCTCTTTAGAGATATTAAAATGTTCTATGCCTAATATAAAGAATAGGCAATAGAAGTTCAGGTCCGTGTAGTACTGGCCAAATTGCAGATGGAAGAGAAGGATAAACTATATTTGATTTTGTTTTATTTGGAAATTCTTGTATCTCTGTGAGGCAGAAATAAGTCTTCTAAGTGGCTAGTAGGCTCACGCCAAATCATAGGTACAGCAAATGGCATACTTCGTGATTTTTCTCCATTCATCCACTTAATCAAATTGGTGTAGCAAGTTGTACAAGATATATGGGGAGCTCAATCTTTGTCCTGATCTCCAATGTGACATCAAAAAAACAGTAATATGCTTTCTTAACTGTGGTTGTTGAAGACCGCCGACTATTTTTTACAGTGAACTCACCACATATATAACAAAAACAGTCTGCTGGATTTAGACATTTACGACGGTCTCTATTCATTTCAGAATATCACAATTCACATTTATGATGTTTAATAAAGCAACCACATACAATCACCTTCTGCCTTCAACTAAGCATGATCCAATAGGAAATGATTCAAGAGAATCAAACGTTTAGTCCTTCAGCAAGACAAAGATTGAAAAAAAAATAAATTTTCTCATTCCCTGAATTGTTATATATATATATATATATATATATATATATATATATATATATATATATATATATATATATATATATATATATATATATATATATATATATATATATATATATATATATATATATATATATATATATATATATATATATATCATAGGTGGGAACCCGCAACCTTTTTGTTAGTCCGTAATTCGCAATTCTGCTAATTTTGTTGCAACAAAAAGACAAAAAGATGACGTTATTCTAGTCAAAAGCCCAGTAAAAGAACGTCCTTACTGGCAGATGAAGGTAGTTGTAGATCTTATACAAGGTGATAACTACAAAGTTAGATCGGTATACCTCAGGATTCCTGGATTACAAGTCAGCTTGTACCCAGCCAAGTATTTGGATCCCTTGGAGCTCTCTCTGACTCACAGTAGTTCAACACCTTCATCGTCGGCAAATTCATCATTAAATGTTCCTGGAGGGATGAAACCCTTTTCTACATCTGAGATGGATGCTGGAAGCTCATCAACTCCTGTTGGTAGAGATATTCGGCCTAATCGGAAAGGTGCAAAAGCTGCTAGGAAAAATCTTCTGATATATGATTCGTCGGAAGAATCAGATTAAATATTCTTTCTGCAACTTGGTTCAGAATTTTCGTTTCAATTATTCAAGTTCTGACTTCTGCCCTTTAGAGGCCAGAAACAATCCCTCCCTGTGAGGATTTAAAAATTGGTGTACAGAATTGCCTAAATAAACAAATATTCCTGTTTAAAAAGAGGTCGTTTCTTTGAAACCTGGAGGTTGCCAAAAGTCAAACAGATGACAGATCGATCGCTTCAATTTTTAGTAGCTGTTTTGCTTTCAAATTGGAAACTGTTTTTCAGCTTAAATAGCTTTTCGGGTGAAACCCTTACTTATTCGTATATCACCATTTTGGATTAAAAGCCGGCCTGTTTATTGCCCAGCAATTATAAATTATTTACTTATTTGAGTTCGGTTATCAAATATTCAAACCTTTTAAAGAATTGACGATCGTCTTGACTAACAAATGTTTTCAGAGGCACTTGTTTGAGTCCTTCTCGTTTTCAATTAATTGTGAGTTAATCATTTTCTAAGTAAGAACTGACATGAATAAGTGCTAATATTTAGAATTATTCTTAGATTAAAATAGTTGGAAGAGTCTATCAAGATACTTAAATAAGTTGTTAAATATTCGCTTTGACTCTTTCTCCTAAAATTAAATTATTCCGGAAAACTTGAGACCGGTTAACTACTTTGTTTCAAGGTCTGAGAAAACAAACTTTTCGAAATTCCTCGAAATCGTCATAAGTGTAACATTGTGCTGACCTAAATATTCAGGTGAACATAAAGACCCTAAGATCTACAGAAAATATACACCTAAACACTCTAAGATTGCAGAATATGAAAATAAAAATTAATCCTATATTTTCCAACACCAAATTCTTCTTAGAATTAATCAGGTTCTTCATCTGAACGAAATATTCGGATTTACGTTCTTGCAAATCTTCATTCAAAATTAAATGATATAATTTATCAATTATAATATATATATATTATATATATATATATATATATATATAATAATATATATATATATATATTATATATATATATATACTATATATATATCATTTATATTATATATTATAGTTATACCTACTGTCCTTACTGTCCTCCCCCAGGAAGGTCCTGGTCTTGTAGAAAACCACGACTTCAGTGGACCAACATGCGTTCCATTCGGCATCTGTCTTTTCCCACAGTCTTTCCCCTTGTATTTCCTTCACACCGCAGCAGCCACATCTACATCCAACCGAATCTTGCAACGATCTCCCTCCATCATCTTCTTGGTCTTACCTCTGAGTCTTTCTTCCATCAAGCATCCACTCCCATCGTTTCTTCGCCAGCCTGTCTTCCTGTATCCTTTCCAAGTGTCCCCACCATCTGATTCTTGCGACATCCATCCTCCTCATCATAGGTGTCGACTCCGACTTCCCTTCTGACTCTTTCATTCCTTATTCTATCTTTCTTAGTCTTTCCAATTATTTCTCTTAAGATCTTCATCTCCGTTGCCTGTATCCTACTTCTCATGCTTTTGTAGTACACCATGTTCTCTGCACCGATTATACAATATAGGTTGCTAGAAAACTCTTGGTAAATACTCTGTACTCTTACGAATACGGTCTTTCATAAAAGGATACACAGCCCTTGGCGCTCTCCGAACTTCGTTCTCCTATTGGCAGTGATCTCGCATTACACCCGTCCGTCACTCTGATAATGCCAACCCAGGTAATTAAAATATCGCTTTAACTTCTTCAGCTTTCTCCATTTATCATGATCTCCCAACCATCCTCCGCTCGTCTGAGCACCAGTCATCACTTCTGTTTTCTCAGTGTTCATTTGTAATCCTTTTGCTTCAAGTTTTCCGCGAAACATCTCGTAATTCTTTCCATTCCTTCTCTACTTTCAATCCACACCCCCAAATCATCCGCATATGCCTTGATGTCTCCCTCCATTTCCCCAACCTCCTCTTTAACCTCCTCAATGACTTTATATCAATATAAGCTATGAACAAAAAGGGTGACAATACGCTTCCCTGTTTCACCCCTTCGCCACCTCAAACAATTTTCATTTTTATAACCTGTTCTCACATTGCACTTTGCCACCCTTTATAGATACTCTTCAGTGCATCACACAATCCTCTCCCCACTCCATAATTCTCTTCTAACACTCTCCATAATCCATTCCTAGGTACCGTGTCAAAAGCTTTCCTTAAATCCATAAACACTACATAAATCATCCTGTTGTATTCGTAAATCTTCTCTCCAATCTGTCTCAAGGTGAACATAAGGTCTGTCGTACTCCTACCCTTCCTGTACCCATGTTGTTCCTCTCCTAGTTGTGGTTCGATAATCTCTCTCAGTCTTTTTCTCCAACACTCTTTCATATATTTTGCCATATGATCTATCAAGGAGATCCCCCTGTAATTTTTGCACTCTCCGGAGTCTCCTTTCTGTTAATATATTGGAATAATAATAGTTTTTCCCAGCTCTCTGACCTCTTTCCTTCTCCAACACTCATTGTAGCTCCAACCTTCTCTTCCATCACCTCTCCGCCTTCTTAATCAACTCACTCTATTCCATGTTCCGGGAGCTTGCTCATTTTTTCATTTCTATTATGCTTCTTCTAGTTTTCTCTAGTAATTCATCCTCGATCCTCTTCATTCCTTCCTCCCAACATCTCTCCTCCTCCAATCTCCTCCTCTTCTCTCCTTTCGTGTTAGCAGTCATCAAAATATTCCTTCATCTCTTTATTATCTTCCTCTGGTTCACCCAGGGTTTCTCCCTCTTTTATTCTTAATTTACTTTCGTCTTTCTTCTGTGTCTATATGTTCTGCCATCTTAAATATCTTCTTCTTCATACGCTGGCATCTCCTGCTAGTCTCTGCCACTTCCTGGCTGCCATCTTTCTTCTGTTATTCTTTTCACTTTTTCTGCCCTATTATTATATATATATATATATATACTATATATATATATATATTATATATTATAAATATATAATATAATATATATAATATAATATATATATAATATATATATATACTTACCAAAAGGAGATTCATTTAAAAGGGTGGCAGTCCGTTTAAGATTATTAACTTAACCCTTAATCTTTTGCTACATGTCTGAGACCAGAAGAAGAGGCTTAAGAATTCATCCTCTAACTCGCTTAATATATCCAACTATAACTTATTTCATAAATTCCGTCTGAAGGTGGAGTATGTGCTACTGTAACATAAAACCCTCTGTAACACGTCTCGAGAATTTCGAATCTCCTAACTTCGATGTTCTGTGGACTTAAAATCTTCTTCCTTCTACTACAATAATCTTGTGCTTCTGCTACAGTTCTCCTAACAGAAACAGATTTTCATGCTCTTTTTGGTTACCTTACTACTTCTCACGAGACTGTTATATCTGCCTCATCCAAATACTGAGGTCTTCTATTTGGGGGATTTCAATGTACACAATACTGAATGGTTGGGTCCTCTCATACCTGATTAGAGTGGGGAGGAAGCGAATCAATTCAGTGATTCTCAAACGATCTTGAGCACTAATTAAAAGAACCACACAACATTCCGGATCGTCCCAACCAAATTCCTTGAACACACTTGACTATGTTTCACCACTAGTCCTTCTCTCTATAAATGACACCACCTCGCTCCTAATCGGTTAAACTGACCACAACCTGATATCTCTTAATTTTATACTTTCTCTTCCAACAGCTCCATCCTGCCCTATGCGTTTTTTCTGCACTTTAATCGTTGTGGGGCATTGCGTTGCTTCTACCCTAACTATAATTGGAGTGATGCCTTGACTCTGAAGACGCTTCGGCTTCTGCCGTAAAAGTGGGAGCTTTAATCGTTGATGGAATGAGCAGGTTCAATTCCTTCTTCGACTAAATCTCTTTCTCCTCAAAATCCATGGGTTCGATCGGACTTGTTCTCTGGCCATTCAGGCTAGAGACAGTGCGCATCGGGTGGTGGAAAAATTCTCATTCTCCTATCACTCTCGCTATTTTCATTCAGCTAGAAATCGTTGCAGGGATACTCTGCGGACGAGCAAAGCGACTTTCATTAGCGAAAGTGCGCTGACCTCCTTGATTCTCCTACTGACAATTTTTTTCTGGTCTTGCCACAAAAATCTCTAACAACTTCTGTAAATCATCCTTTCCCTCTTATTCGCTCTGATGGTCTGTTGCTAATCTCCAACTGAAAAAGGCAATCTCTTCGGGATTCTTATTTCTCTAACTCAACCCTGGACAGATTCTTCCTTCTCTTCCTCCTCCTTCTCCTCTCAGGTGTCTATATGCCTTTGCCTGTGATTACATTGATCGGGTGCATGGGCTTCTGAAATCTCATGAACGTAAAAAGGCGGGTTGGACCGGATGCATTCCCCCCGAGTTTTAGGAGTGTGCTTTCAACGAGCTGACCCCTCCCCTCGTTCAACTATCAACTATATTCTCTTTGCCTCAATACTAGCACTTTTCCCTCAGTGTTGGCACGCACATGTCAACCTATTCCGAAAAAGGAAGCCCCTCTGATCCTTCTAACTATTCGCCTATAGCTCTAACTTGATATTCTATCTAAGATCTTTTGAAAAACCCTTCTCAACTTCACTTCTATGGACATCTGAATCTCTCACTTCTTTCCGGATCGCCAGTACGGCGTCGGCGCTCGAGGCTTGCTGGCGATGATACCTTTCCTAAATTAACAGATTTAGGTTTTCGCCCTTAGGAACTACGGGGAGACTTGGCGTTGGGGCGCTTGACTATCCAAAGGCATTTGACCGGGTTATGCGCAATGCGTTCACTGCTCTCCAAATTCCCATCTTTGGGTTTCCTCCTTCTCTTGCTTATTATGTCTAGCTTTCTTTCGAATCGCTCAATATCGGCTGTAGTTGATGGGGCGACTTCTTCTTCTTTTTCTGTCAATAGTGGTGTTCCTCAGGGTTCGGTCTTGTCTCCTACTTTATATTCCTGCTTGTCATTAATGATCTTCTCACCTGCACATCTAACTCTTATCCACTCATATGCCATTGACTCGACCTTCATTCTTCAACATTCAATTCTGCTCCCTCTTTTACTTCATGAATTGCCTCTCGTCTATAACCTTTCCGATTTCTAATTTCGCTGATCTGGACAGAATTTCGGGTGGGTCGTCTGAACCTTGTGAACTTCAATTCTTTAAAAACCCAGAACTTCTACAAATCTCCCTTACTAAGACACCTTCTAACTTTCCTATCTCTTTCGACGGTTCTCTCGTCTCTCCTGTTGACAATATAAACATTCTTGGCCTTAACATAAAAAAAAAAATGTCTGGAACCTCACAATCACAACGGTGTAGGGGCAGCCTCAAGAAACTGGGAGTTACTGTTTAACTACAGTGACTTTTATTTCCTCTTCTCAGTTGCTCCAGCTATACAAGGGTCTCATCCGCCCTTTGTTATGGAGTACTGCTCTCATATCTGGGGGGGGTTCTGGTTTCACCGGCTTTTGAATAGGGTCATGTCAAAGCCGAAAGACTTACAAGTTGTTTCTGTACTTTCCTATTC
>JABUQX010033651.1:72500-92079 GCA_015478945.1 Trachelipus rathkii
GCTCTGCATATGTAATACAAAAACTGTAGAAATAATTACACTAATGCTAAATAACATAAAAGTCTTAAATCTTCACACATAAACTTTATAACCAATTTGCTTCTGACTTGCAGACTCTCAAAAGCGTTTCTTATAGAAGAAGGTATAATATCTTATCCATTCAGCTCCTCTTTTCTCTAAAGCTTCATTCAAATTGCTTGAAAATTTCTCTAGACGTAACAATCCACATAGGAAATTTTCACCAACCATTGTTTTCGCCCATTCATGGAGATTCTTGTCCATTATTGCTTCTCGGAAAAATCTTACATAATCGGGCACAGCTCGTGCCTTACCGCTCTACACCCCCCTTCGGGTTCCCCGAGATGGGTCTTCATGCATCTCACTGGGGGTGATCTCCAAGATAGTGGGGTTCGTCGCTTGAAACTTGTTGGTTTTATAGTAAAGATTGAGATTTATGCTGATAACGATGGGCGCATTCGTAAAAGCATTTGTATAAACATGAAGTAACCTAATGATAAGCCTACCATAGTAGCTAACGACTCGACGGATATGCGTAATGTTCGAAAGGTAGGATAGATAAGTTTATGCGATGATGTTATTTACTTACCGTTTGATAAGCAAAAGAACTTGTTGATGAAAACTTATTCGTAAGTTAGGTATGTTATGTTCTTAGTTCCAATTAGCATTTATTAGTTTGCCGGAGCGATAGCATTGAATGAAACATGAAATACAAATACAAACATGAAACGAATTGCTCGTAAGCCTAAAAGTGAAACGTACAAATTAAACAGGTTTAACACTTCCTGTTAGCTTTGCTACAAAACCATGAATGCTGTTTGTACCTTTCTCTGATATAAAAAAATATTCCTTATCTCTTAGGCTTGTGTTTTGTACCCGTAATTTTATATTATCTTTTCTCCTGAGAGTTATTTAGTAGCGTCATAATCGGTTGGTGGATTTGAAAGCTTTAGAAGGTTGTGTTCTGTTTAAAAAAGTGCTCTATTTTTTTATTTAAGTGATGCATATACGTTACGTCCGTAAAGATATACCTCCTATGCAGAGACATTATAAGGAGGTAATCAAGATCCCAGGGTGTTGGGTTTCAACAATCTTATATAAAAGAAATCCAAAATGGTTTGATTTTACGTGATTAAGTAAATCTGTATTACTCTAGTCATACAACGTTTTTTATGAGTAACACGACAAACTACCTCGTATAATTGACCACGCAAATGCAGAAGGGTCAAGGGAGTACTCTAAGTCTACCCTGAAGTTTAGACTATCGAAACGATTATTAGCAAGGAGGGTTGTCACAAAGGCAGCCAGCCTTATGTCTCTTTTTCTAAGTATATATTTCACACTTATTGGAAGTTTCGAGATATGGAAGATGTGTATATAAACTGGCGTATATAACCTACGGCTCGTAGAATCTATAATTCTTGGATAACCACAGTAAAAATCTGCAGAGGCCGGAGGAGGCGGCAAAAAATGCAGACGATAGAAATTCGGAAATGCTGTCTAATTATGTAACTGTTGCACATTACATGTTATTCCAGGAATATACGCATTAAGAAAATGCTGGTCGATGATTCTGAGACTATCATTGAACGCTTCTTAAATTCTATAGATGTACAGATATTCGTCTATCTACTTAGAAAACAATGGTCTGAAAGTATTTTACCAGATTGATTTATCTAGTAACAATTTAGTGTCTGAACGTGAACTTTTACATATGTACTCCGTGATAGTTTAATAAGTGAAAAAAATATCTAGGTATAACGATGAAAATAACTGGTTTTTGTGTAAAGACTTAGCGTTTTTAAATCTTAAGTCCTCGTAAAAACGTATGATGTGTTGAACATAGATATATATGTATATTAAGTATTAATTATAATATTCTGTCACAATTATTATTATTATTTATTATTATTATTATTATTATTTATGTATTATTTTATATTATAATATTATTATTCATATGTATTATTATTATTATTATTATTATCATTATTCATTATTATATTTATTATTATTATTAGTTAATTATTATTTATTATTATATTTATTATTATTAATTATTATTTATTATTATTATTATTTATTATTCTTATTATATTATATTATATTATTATATATTATGTATTATTATACTATTTTTGTTTTGTCTAAGCTCGTTTCACGTCAATTTGGCTGTATAGGTCTCTTTTGTATACACCAATGTTTACCCCATAGTAAACATGTTTAATGTTATTGTTGTTAGTGTCTAACGAGAATATATACACTTTTTGAACTGATATGGTTTCGTTCGTACGTCATTTTCTTGTTACATCTCTTCTGATTTGATTGAAAGAAAGAATTCATTACATTTGAGATTGTTTATACTCCTTGATTTTCATCCGTAGGACATTTTTCGCTTGCTGGTACGATGACATCTCACCGCATCTCTACGCTTTATTGTTGATATCTTTACGAGGACTTTCGTTATTCCCAACGGATATGTCATTTATATTTATTTTCGTAAAGAATGGGAGACCAGATACATTGCTTGATTCCAGCCGAGGTGCAATAATAGAACCTTATCATTATGTTAATATATCATCAAGGTTTAATTATATCCGTAGGCGCATGCTGTTAAAGGGAATAAGCGAGTTCACTGACTGTACGACTCGTAAGTGAATATCTAGCTGGGGAGACAGCGTGAGAGGTTCTAACAGAATAGATGCTGTTTTCTCGTCGTGTGACAATATTAAAAGCCGTATGTAAAGCAAACATGAAGCCATCGATAGCAGCGATCTTCTGGCTACATTATAGGTTTCACAGTTCGAAAATCTGAACAAATATATATAGCACTTGATTAAATAAAAAACGAATTAAACATCACAGTCTTGACGATGTTGAGTTATACGTGAGGACTTAATACGTATAGCTCATGGTGTAATCTACGATATTTACACTGAAACATGTGGTTTCTCGTATAATGAGGTATACAGGAGTATGCTAATAACTACCAACATTGATAAGTTTACTTCTCTCTTGCATGAGGATAATGAGTGCTGTGAACCAAAATATGCGAAAAATGTTTAGTGTCTGCAGAACGCATGCTTATAACTTACTCCTTTCAAAGGGGAGTTGCATCCCTAGAGGAAATAATAGAATTTGCTCAAGTTTTTGTTGAATCTATGTCCCTGTTATAGATGAATTTAATATATTTAAAATAAAACTTATATGTTTTAATGTATTTATAGAATGCACTTTTCAATGAAAATTATATGTTATAAAAATGAAAACTTGCTTTACTTCCCCTATGTTTCCTTTATTAGTTAAGTTGTTAATGATAGCTGCTTATTCGTCTGGCTGTTGTGTGTTAAGTATGTTGTGTGTTAAGTATGTTGTGTATTAAGTATGCTATGTTCATAGTTTAGCTTTACAGAAGGATAAAACTGTACTTTGTTTGTATTTTTCGTTAGGCTGTTATGATAGTTATGGTAGTTATGGAGTAAATTTTGTTTAAATCAATTACTATGTTAATGTAAAAACTTTGTTACGTTAGCATATATTCGTTGGTCTGTGTGATAACTAGATAAGGTTATGACAAATTTTTTAATTAAAATCATTACCATCGTTAATGCAAATATCATTATATGTTTAGAGATGTGCTTGACAACAGTGTTGAATAGGTTACGTTTTGTATGCTATGCAAGGTACTTTACTGCTTAGTGAGGAACTTGTGTTAATGTTAGCTGTTATTCGTGTGCTTAAGTGTGTTAGGTTTGTCAGTGTACATTATATTCTTAGTTCAGATATGCTTGTTAGCTTTATTAAGGGAAAAGCTTTTACCTTAGCATATATTCGTTGATCAGTGTATAAAGAACTTGATTTCTATCTGTTATGTTTATCCAAAATGATACTTGAATTTGACTTGAACAATAGATCAATAGCATCATGGATCAAGGTGGGTGGAGAAGAGAGGGTTAGGGGAGGGTGTTGACTTTCTGATTTACTGCTGTAGGGTATTTAAAAACATAAAGATTTTAGTAAAAAATATGACTTAAATCAATAGATGAATAGATTATGGATGGGGGAGGGCGTGGGGAGGGGTTTGATTTACTGATTTATTGATTTACTGCTTTAGGGTATGTAAAACATAATAATTTTAGTAAAAAAATGACTTGAATCAATAAATCAATAGATCAATAGATCATGGAGGGGTGGGGGAGGGTAGGGGGAGTGGTTTGATTTACTGATTTACTGCTCTAGGGTATGTAAACATAACAATTTTAGAAAAAATATGACTTGAATCAATAGATCATGGATGACAGGGGTGGCGGATGGTGTTGATTTACTGTTTAATGCTTTAGCGGTATGTTAAAAACATTAAACAATTTTAGTAAAAAATATGACTTGAATCAATAGATCAATAGATCATGGAAGGAGAGGAGGGTTGTGGGATGGTGGTTTGATTTACTGATTTACTGATTTGCTGCATTAGGGTATGTAAAAACGCAAATTTTTTTAAGTGATAAATATTAAAAGAAAAAAAATTTAGTAAAAACAAAAATGATTTAAACAAAAATGAATAAAAGTTTTGCGTTATGTTAAACAAAATATGACTGAATCAATAGATCAACAGATCAGTAGATCAATAGATCACGGGTGGGGTGGGGAGGATAGGGTGGGTAGTTTGATTTACTGATTTACTGATTTACTGCTTTAGATGTAGTAAAAATGTAAATTTTTAACGCTATAAACATGTAAAGCATAAAATTTTTAGTAAAAATTATATTTTTAAACGAAATAAAATAAAAATAAAATTAAAAATAAATAAAATATAATAAAAATTTGAAAATAAATTACAAAATTTAAATTAACACAAATAATAAAATAGCATACAATATATTTTAGTTGACGTTTATAAAAAGAAAACGAGATTTGAAAATAGAAATGTCAGTCTTCAATCTTTAGAAAACGGGTTATCTTTGTAAGATGCATCCTTCCTCCTTCCTCATTCTTCCTTCTTCCTTCCTCGAACTTCTGCTTTGCGTTCAGTGCATTTCTTCTAACACCCTTTGCGAACTTACAACCATCATATTCGAGTTCTACGATGTTATAAACATATATTTTGATACCAATATGGGACTAAACGAATATTTATTAACTCAGCACCCCACTGGCTCCAGCACGGGTGCCGCTGTCAGCTCCGACTCCTCTGACTCAGACTCCTTCCTTCTCTGACCGACTCCAACTCCATTCTTCACTTCTCTTACGCATTCCGTCCATTTCTACGGAGGGGACCCCCTTCCGGGGGCCCCCGACACCCATTACGAACTTATAACCATCATATTCGAGATCTACGGGTTCGATAACATATATAAAGACACCAATATTGTATTAAAATACAAATATTTACTAACTCGGAACCGCACCGGAGCCAGCACCGATTTCGGATCCGAATCCGACTCCGGCTCCGGCTTCAGTTTCGAATCCTTTCTCCAAATTTCAGCCTTCTACGATCATTTCAATTTTTCAGAGGGGGCCTGAGCCCCCCACGGGGGGACGGATTCACGGATACGTAACCTCGTCTACGACGAGGTTACATCACCACATAGCGTGTCTCCAAATTTTAGAACGATACGATAACTCTAACCAGGGAAAAGAGTGCTACACTACAAGCAGTTCTCCTACTACTACTACTACTGTTAGAACCTCAAGAGGGACAATCCTGCGGCAAAATACACCAGTCCTTTAATGTATGCAGTTTGTATTGAAAACATATACGTAATAGTGTAATGTCGACTTCAAGTGGATGTCACAAAAATCCTTACTATAAGGTTCACTTAGTTTAATATTTGTTACAAAAAAAAGGTTAGGTTTGTTGACCAGTGGAATCAGGGAAAAAGGAAAATCTTTAACATAGCGTTCTTTACGAAAATCATACTGGAATCAACAGATTCAAAAAAAAGCTTTAAAAACAAAATTTGAGTAATATGATGGCCAGTTTTGGACTGTGAAGGTTTCTGTTTTACAACAAGGATAAAAGAAGATCACACTACTTGCAATATGAAAAAGGTACGGAGCTTAAAAAAACATTAAATAGCGGAATAATTTACAAGCGTCAGAGAAAGCACATAAGCACAAAAAAGATTGCGCAGAAGAGTTAATCTTCTTTATTTTTAATTCGCATTTTCGGTAAGAAAATTATTCAATATGTGTGTAAAAAATAAGCTCGAGAAAAATTAGAAGGAATTGATACACAGGATCCTGAATCGGCTAATGTGTGGAAAAATAGTCAAACAATATGTTGACGCGAAATGTTCAACTTAAAGTTAAGAATGTTAGGCAGCTTGAATAACAAAGAAGTGAAATTTCAAGGATACAATTTTTGGCAAAGAATCAGAAAGGACTGAAGGTAGAAGAACCAGAAAGTTTGTTGCATTTTCAACGTCAGTACAGATTTTCCATTGTCCATAAAAAATAAACAGAAACATTATATCATATCAGAACTTTGAAGACGGACGTCTCCAATCTTATTACATGATAACACATAACAGTCGAATTAAATCAAGGATTTCATGAATTTTGGTCAAAGGAGAAAGAAAATGATTTGCTTGTCTTAACACTGCAGGGAGTTGGATCTTGTGTACAACCAGCACACTCAGAGAGCTCATTTCAAGGAAGCATCAGATATGAAGTTGATTCACGAGATACGATTATTATGGAACACCGAACTACCGTAAATGTCTCCTCCCTCTACGGAAAATCTGAAGAGAAAAGGAGGAATACAGAATGAGAAGGCGATCGGAAGGAACCCAAAATGATTGAAGCTGTAGTAACCACTTTAAATCGAAAATGACTTAGCTCTGTTTAAGAATATATATTTTTAATGTTGGGCTTCATTCATAGACGTTAATAGATATAAGTCGGGCGTTGTGCTAATTATACAATATTATTAAAGAGGAAAATTGAAGGGCGAGATCGCCTTTTGCGAGTGTGATTAGGGTGAGAATTATTAAATTTTGAAAAATAGTGGTATATAATAACCCAGATGTAAATAATGATAATATGAATGTAGGAGAATTTTTTTTGTCTGTTTTGCCTTACAATCTTACAAAGATTATTAAAAAAAGGTTTGACAAATCTATTATCTATTTATTATTATTATTATATTATTATTATTATTATATTATTATTAATTATTATGTATTATTATTATTTTATTATTATATATCTGATATTAATTTACTATATTAATTATATTATTATTATTATTATTATTATTATTATTATTAATTATTAGTTATACAGTAGGTATTTGAAAAGCAACAAAAATTTGCTCATAATATTCTACGAAGATGTCCTCGAAAACCCAGTGGAGGAGGCAGAGAAAATTGTGAAGTTTATGGGCTACCAGATTCTTCCTGAAAGACTGGCATGTACCAGAAAATATCCAAATGGTCCGGCAAAAAGAAATCATTCACAGGTATTTGGCTGCCAAATTAAAATGAAAGCAATTATACTATATTATATAATATATATATATTAGTTATTATATATAGATTATACATATATATATATATATATAATTTATAATATATAATATATTATATATAATATACTATATATATATAATTACTATATACTATGATATACTATCAGCTGATACCATACCGAGCCTAATATATAATATAAATATATAAATATATATACTATTATATAATATATAATAGAATAAACTCACGACATATATCTATATATCATATATATATATATATATATTATATATAATATATATAAGTTATATATATAATATATATTAATATAATATATATATATATATATAATTATATATATGATATACTATAATTATATAATATATATATATATATTATATTATATATATTAATATATATATATAAATACTATATATATATATTATACTATATATATGATGTGTGTGTGTGTGTGTGTGTTGTGTCTAGGTAGGTAGGTTTCGGCTCTTATTTATATTTTTTTATTTGAAAAATATTAGTAGGAGAAAATAACTTACACAATTTACTCTATTTTTATAATATTTGTATTAAAAATATTATTTATATAGGTAATATATATATATATGTAATATATATATATACTACTATATATATTATATAATATTATAATAATATATATATATAAATAAATATATATATATATATATATATAGTATATATATATATATATATATATATATATATATATATATATATATATATATATATATTTATATATATATTTAATATATATATATAATATAATATATATATATATAATATATATAATATCAATAATTATATAATATATATATATATATATAATATATATATATATATATTATATATATACTATATATATACCGTATATATATTTAATAGGTGCTACATACAGCTCGAGAAATACAACGTCCAATTTCAAGAGCTATGAGAAATATTGTGGAACTTCTACGTAAAAGGGGAATAACTCCTCCAAATGAATACAAGACACTAGCTGAAAATATTTAATAATAAACATGAAAATAATTCAAACATTCAGTTTCAAGTTTTCAAAATAAAAAAAGTGTAAAAAGATAAGTAGGAAAACTAAATCATTATTTTGCTTGAAAGTCGTATATTCTTCGTCCATTTAAGTTGGGCGATTAATTAAACAAAAAGTTTAAAATAATAAAATGAAAAAGTAACAAATCCGAGTTGGCCAAGCACTAGAAAGTGGGACAATGCCTACTTCCAGGAGAATTATGCGGAATTAATTGATGCTGAAAAGAGATTTTCATATAGTATTATCTAATAACATATGTCCATCTACAAAACTTAATATTTCCATTACATAAACTTTATATTCAGCTTGTTCACGTATTAGAGGCAATGTAAGAAATTTCTTATATTAGATTAAATATATACTCTTATATAAAACTAAAAAAATATAATTTTTCACATTATAAGTTAACTCTAAGGTGAGCGTTTACATAAAAGTCAAAAAGTCAAGTTGTAGCAAAGGAGAGTGGAGGGTTGTTTTCCATGCCGCATCAAAAATGACAAGGATAAAAGTAATCACAAATTAAACAACATAAAAAAAAAAAATTCCTTTCTTCCAGGTCTTGAACATTCTTAAAACCTAAAATAGGTTACGTGAAAAAAAATATTCCTTGTTTGCAATATTGAAGAAACTTTTCACTGTTTTCTCTACCCTTTCAAATCTTACTCTTTTTTACCATTCACTTCTTGTCTGCATGCAATAAGTTTGAAAAAGAAAATTGTACTCAACCATTCATTCGTCGTAGAGCCTTCTGTCCGTTATTATATTTCTTAGTCGTGATCTTGGTTTGGCTGTGTATAAAATTTCATCGTATTGGGGTTCGTCTCAACTCTTGTGATATATTATCAATTTGTTTTAAAATTACTTCTAACTTCTACAAATCTCCCTCTCTAAAAAACCTCCATCTTTTAACTTTCCTATATCTTTCGTACGTGTTCCTTCTCGTCCTCTCCTGTTTGTTAACACTATATAAACATTCCATTCGCTTAACATTAATAGCAAAAATGTATGTCTTGAAATTGCCAGTAACTTCAACATTTTTTACGGTTAAGCTAGATGTGGTCCCCTCATAGAAATGAATGAAATGCATAATAGATTGTTAGTACTGCGAGGACTTTTTTTATCTCTCTTCTTTCTTTCTGTTTTCTTGTTGGTGTATTTTTTTTCTATTTTTCTTTTTTTATTCTTTTTTTTTCGTTTTACTCTTTTTTCTAGCTGTGGATATCAGGTGTCCTTCTATGGCTCGCCTCTTGATTATGTATGAGATACTGTTTCTCATACCTGGGGGGGGTGCATCTGGTTTCTAATTCTATTTATATCCCGGTTTTGGATAGGGTCAAAGGGCTAAACTACTACTTTTCTGTTTCTTTTGCATGTTTTTCACTTGACGCCTCTTATTCTTTGCTCGGAGCTGATGTTTGGTTACTTTTATATCCTCTTTTCTAATGGTACCTTTTCTTTTGACTGCAGCGATAAGCGTATTGTTCGAGGGAACTTACCCCTCACGTACCACCACCTTCACCACCTTTACGACTCCTCGTAGCACAAGGGGTGCTTGTGTACCTTGATACACGTATGTTTTGTAAAGTATAGATTATATGGTAACTCTAAAGGTTTAGTTCATTATTCTTGTGCGTGTTGGTCTATCTTTTTACTTTCCTTGCCAACTCTTTTTGTGGTTTTTGGTGGATATTGTGTCCTCTTCTCTAGGTCTTGCTTGGGTCTCCGTGTTTATGAATTAATCTCCTATCACTTTAAAGCTCTTGCTTCTGTGCTCATCCTGCCAATTCGAGCCGCCAAGCGGATGATATATTATTATTTGGCGTGTTCAAACATATATTTTCCCCCTCTCCTGACATATGGTGCTACTCTGTCTCACGTATGAGATGGTGGTGACAGCTGTAAAATATATATTATATATATATTATATATATATTATATATTATTTTAATATTTATTTATTTAACTATTATTTTATATTTATTTATATTATTTATGTTTATTATTATTAAATTATATTTATCTATATTATTATATTTATTATATCATTTTTATATTCAAAACTTCTATAAAGAGTAAACATTCCGCATCGCAGTCTTTAAATTCTACTGCTTGAAATATATCTTTAACTTTAAAGTCTTAAGTTTCCAGTTGGTTATTCAATCAATCCTTCATTCTGTTAAGAAATACGAATTTTATATTTTTGGGCTCGCATTTGTTGTGTTGTTGTGTGTTTTCCCGTCTATTTGTGGTGTGTGACGCCATTGTTTTCTGCTATCTATCTCCAGCTAATTAATTTTCCGCTAAACGAAGTCAAATTTGACTACTGGTCCATCACTATATATATATATATATACTTTATTTTTAATTATCTATTTTTTATTATATTATATATTATATATATATATATATATCTATTTTTTTATTTTATATAATATATTATTCATATCATTTATTATTATTTATATTAAAACTACGCCGTGCGTATTATTATATTATTATCTATTATATTATATATTATTATGGTAGTTTTATATGGTTGTTATTTAACTGATTATATGTAGGTAGGTATTGAGTTTTTATTGGGTATGTATTGCGTGAGCATAATAGAGCTGGGGTGGTTTTAGTATTGATATTTGTATTTGTTTTCAGTCAGTTGCTGTTTTTGTTGTGTGCTGATGGGGAGATTTGAGGTGTTATGCGTATGAGTTGTGTTATTACTGGTGATTTAATTTTAATATATATATGTTTAGCTCTTTTTATGTGTATCATATATATATTTATTATATATTTATTATAATTGAGTGAGGTCTTCATTATATAACCTTTCTATATATACTATATAATTTATTAATATTATATCTTCATTTATTATACCTATCTTTTTACTTAATATATCTATATTACTATAATTCTTATATATTTTTTATATTTAAGTGCTTTGTATTCCTTGCTTCCAAAACTTTTATCTAGTATACATATCTAAATGTTGAAGGTTAGGGTTTTTGTTAGTCCAGGTAACGGCTGGGAATATGAATCTGACGGTCAGCACGCGTTCTTTCAATTCGAACAAGTAAGAACACTGTTAATTTACGTCATAGAATAATTACAGTCTGTTTATCTGTATTTGTATATATTTAAGAGAGTCTACACCTCGTTTGTAAATATTTTATTAATTATTTTTTGTTAATCTTTGCTAGAGCCTCCTGATTTTCATATATTCTTTAATGTAATACTGTAGTACTGCTTATTTTAATCTTGTAACTTTACTTATTCGTGTTGCTTTTAAATCATATTTACCAACATCACTCATTAAATTGAATCTCATATTAGATGTATCATAATCACTTTTCGGATCGCTTATCAGCCCATAAGTCGAGAGCCGAAGAGTACAACGATAAGGATTTATATAGGTAAGTTATCAGGTATTATGGAGAAATAGTTCAGAACCTCTGGTCTCATGCTTGTGGTATTCTAGCCTTCAGCACGTTCTACATTCTATTGTGTTTTTGTGATAACTTTTGTTGAAGATTAGTGGCAGAGTTGATAAGATTGAATGTCAATGTCTTTCTTATGCGGATCAGGCGGGGATAGTATAGATGGAATCACGTGTATCCTATGGGATATCCACCATCGTAAATTTTCCTTACATATTATGTTTATAACGTATAGGTATCGGAGTACCTTCATTATGTTACTGTAAGTGATTTATGATGATGTAGCCTGAGTAGATCATTTAGGTATATGGGTTCTAGATATCTAAATTGATGTTTATAATGTTATTAAAAACAATATTATTAGTTTGGACGAGTATGATTTGTCGAATTTTACAATTAATTATCATTTATATATTATATAATATTTTTATTATTTTATTATTTTTTTTTTTTTTATCTTTTTATTTATATATTATTATATTATATAATTATATATTATTATACTATTATTATTTATATTATTGATTATATTTTTTCTATATCAGGAGTTGGCAAATTATAATGACTCTATCTGAAAAAAATAAAGCCCAACAAATAATTGTAAACATAACCAACTTAAGCAAATGGGTTTTTTTCTGTTGTTGTTTTTTTTTTTTAATTTTGCTAGGATTTGCTTTGAAAATTTTGAAAGATATTTATTATATATAAACTTTACTACGTGCCAAAACATATAACTAACTATTTATTTATCTCAATTTGCAACATTAGGACTTTAAGTTTGCATGGGGTGTGATTAATTTAAAAATTTCTTTAATTTGTACTTTATTATCTCTTTTTAATTAATGACAAAAAGTATATTATTAAAAAAATAACGTAAAAGAAGAAATGAAAAAATATAATTTTTAAAATGGTTGAGTTAGCGAGTATTATAGTACTATTTAAGTGAATTGTTATATTTAAATTTTATTGTAAACTGAGATGGATGTTGATTTATTACTATATAGATTGGGTGCATACATATTAAATTGCTAAATAAGATGGCAATTCAGGGTGGAAATAAAACAAAGCGGTGGGGATATAATGTTGCATTTTCCGGTTCTTTTGTGTTTTAAATCTTTAATCGCGTAGCATTTATTTCTTATTTTGAACTTAACATTTATATTTTTTTCAATTTAAGTAGGTAGTCTATTGGCCAAGTGACTAGAACTTAAATGTTATAACGCTGTTGTGGGAGGTTGAATTTTGGTAAGTTCATGACTAGTTAATGATATCTGAGCATTTTACCAAATCTTTTAATCATTCCTTCCTTTTACTAATTATTTGGTTGGAAAGCTATCTTTGTTGCTTTTTCCTAATTTCCTTTTCTGCGTGTTATGATATCGTTTTTTTATTGTATTTATATTGTTTTTCTTTTATAAGTTTTTTTGAGCTCAATATAGGTGGGGGATTTTCTTATTATTTGCTATTTTTGTTTACTTTGGTTTTTATTGAATGATTGTTGCCTGGTTTTTGTTTGTGTTATCCTTTTCTGCACCCAAGTACTATGTTTTTCGTAAGCTACTTAGAACCAATGCAAGAACATAGCTAGAAATAGATTTCTTCAATGTTTATTCAGAATTTTCAGAGCAGTAATCGCTTATGAATGTATAAGGATGCAAAAAACTGTGTGCAAAAATCCATCTAGGACTCTATTTCTTTATGCATAGAATTATTTTTTTTTCAAACTTTAAAATATCTCATCTTAGATATTCTACCACCATCATTTATCTTGAAACTTTTACTGTGAATCTATATCCCTAGTGATGTATCTTCGAATCATATGGTGAAGCTGGGAATACAGTGTACTTTTTCTAATTCGTTTACTTCGTAATTGTTCAGTCCTCATAAACTAAGGTAATTTAAGTGATATTATTGTTTGCCAGCCAAAGTTCAGTCTTATTTTCATTTTGTTCTCAGTAGTAGTTTGGTCTATACTATAATTAAATCATTGAAAATTATAAAATAGTAAGTCCTATATCCAGTAGATAAATATTTACTTTATCTAATTTACTTTTATCTAATTAATTACTTTTTAAAAAATTCTGCTTTTGGGCTAGCAGTTTATCTACCAAAATATATTTTTAAGCGTAATGCCTTTTTTAAGTATTCGCAAGAGGATTGGCCTCTTGAATCTGCCGCTCTCCCTTCACCGCCATATAATGTTACACTTATCTGTGGTATATATATTGGGCAGGCCCCATCGAAAAGGTGGTTTTTGGTTTCTGGATTTGGTTTATTGGGGCTTTTGGGTTTTTTCATTTTTCTTTTTGAGGGGGAGGTAGTGACGATTTGTTTGTTGTTTTGTCCCTTTTTTGTATTTTTGCCTCTTTTAGTTTCTTTCCATTCCATCTTTTGTGTTGTGCAGTTTGCTTGACTTGTTGCTTTGGTGACCCTTGTGAACAGTTTGTCTGTATTGTTCATGGTTTTGACTCTACTGATCCATTGTGTCAATTGGGCCATATATTACTTCATTTTCAGTGAGGATTATTTGCATGTGAATGATTTTCATACTTCCCTATATGACTAGTCGCAAATGATTTTCTTTAGCGTCTGTGCATGTCATTGTTTATATTTACGCATGTTTTTATTATCATCAGTAAATTAATATTCAACAAAAGAATTAACTATCGTCCTGAATTGATTATTAAGCTCCTTTCTGTCCTTAATACATCTCATTTCAGTATATATATAAAATAGCAATAATTTAACATAAACAAGTAACTTTGTAGATGATATCAAATTTGACTAATAACGTACCTATCAATCTTTCCACATACATTTAATATATCTTTCCACCTTTTTTTTTTTTTTGCTTTTCTTTTATTTTGTATAAGTCTAGGCAATTACAAATAATTTATACAAATCAAAATATGACTGGGGTAAAGAACATTATTTATTTTACATTTCATATTGTAATCGTGTGCAATTTTTAGCTTTCTTTTTTATATTATAAAAATAATAATACTATATAATTATTTTATTATATAATTATAAATAATAATGTCTAATCATTACATAAAAAGTTCCAACTTATCCTAGTCATTTTCCGAGTTTCTTTTATTCGTTGTTTACGGAATTGACGGGAAATTGGAATGTTTAGAAATAGTTGGACTTTTTGTTGGAATGATTTTTTAATATAAATTTGTAAACAAAATGTAAACAAATAAGATTGCGACAAAGCAAGAAATGTTTTCAGTATTTGATTTGTTTTTGTGCTGGTCTGATAAGATGGGTCGAATGGTATTTTGACCTAACTGTATTTTGATTTTGTATTATGTTTTTATATATTCTGAAATTGAGATGTATAGGACGAAGGCAATCATGTGTTGATCAAGATATTCTTGTGATTTGTATGGGTTAACTGGAACTCATGGACTAGTCATAGGGAGTTGAACTCCATGAATTTCTCTAAAGGTTAATTTATGGGGAGAGGGAGATTGAGGAATCTTTTGGAAATTATATAAGGAGTTTACCGCTAAAATAATTTTTGGACTGCTAGAAGCATTTACGTGTAGAAATGAGTACGATTTCTGATTATTAATTTAATTAAGCTATTTTTTCTATTTTTAATTGTGAGATCTCCGCTGATTTTATTTCAAAGTGTAGGACATCTCTTGAAAATATATGAAATAAGACTGAACTTTGTGGCAAACCAATTATCTTAATACTTAGTGGCTGATTACAGGTAAAGCGTAAAACTTGTATTTCCCAGCATATGTTGAGAATCACTGGTACAGTTTATGCTTCAGATAAATGGATGGATATTACATTGGAAAAAAATTTCTTCAAAAAGTTTCCAGATGGATTTTGCAGTTTTGAATCTTACTATGCTGTCAATTCTGAATCAAATTGAAGAGAATTTTTCTGCTTTTGGTCTTGTGGTAATAGTTCGAATAGAAATTGGTCAGAAATGCTCAAAAAACTTGTAAGGATATCAAGATATCTAAGACAGTCAGATACGGCAAGAAAATCAGACTGAAATAAATTTGAATAATGTGATTCAGTTCACTGGACTTTAATTCAATTCAATAGGAGACTTAAATTTTCTACAAAGTTGCTATACACTCGTAAAATTTTATATAAATAAATGGAAAATACAAATACAAATTGAAATTTTCGAAACAAAATACAAAGAGTTTTACTTTTTTTATTTACTGAAGATTTTAATGCTTATTAGATTTTTATCTAGTTTATTATCTCTAGTAAATAAATTTTAAAGATACATTCATTTGTATTTTGTATAATGTTTTAAAAATTTATTTTTTCATTCTTTTTTAATAATATTTATTTAATATAATTTAAAAGTATTTTACATGAAATTTAATAAAATGCAACTAGGTCACTAATAATGAAAAATAATGTAGTTGTTATTATTGCATAATTAGTAATTTTTAAAAGATACTTTTCAGCAATCAGCACACATTCTAGTTAAATTAGCAACGACAGACAAACAGAGAGAAAATCTGCAGTTGGTATTTTTGGGTTTTATTTGTTGGGTTTCTTATTTTCTTTTTTGGACTTTTAATAACTGATAAATAATATTAATTTATATATAGTTTATATATTGATAATATATTATATTTATATATATATATATTATATATTTATATAATAATATATATATATATTATATATATATATAATATATATTATTATATATATATTATATATAAATATAATATATTATATATATATATATTATGGTCGTTCATTATCTGTTCATGAAGCTGAGTCATTTTTTCCTATTTCGTTTAAACAAAATGTAAGACGGGGCTATGAAAAGAGTTTACATTTTCATATTATTGATTAATTTTGTTTTGTTTGATAATCTGATTTTATGGAATAGTGAAATAATTATATACATAAATATGTTTGTTGTGTTAAGGCAAAGTTATGTTTACGTTAAGTAAGGTTGTTTTAAGTTAGATACGTTAGGTAGAATAGATTTAAAAAAAAATTTAATATTTTTAAAGTGCTTTAACCTATTTATATTGGATACAGATTTATTATGATAAATTACAGTTTTATTTTGATTTTTGTAAATGTGCTGGATTCATTGCCATATTGATATATAGGATATGATATTGAACTTGATAATATATATTATATAGTTATATATATATATATATATATATATATTATATTATATTATATACTAAGTAGTTTATATATTTATCTAACTATTAATATATATATATATATATTATTATATATAATATATTTTAAATATATATATTATATATATATCTATATATATAATATATATATATTATATTATATATATATATATTATTATATATATATATTATTATATATATATATATATTTTTATAATATAATATATATTTATTATATATATTATTATATTATATATATTATATAATATTAGTGTATGGGAGTGTAAAATTTGACTGTTTGCGTGCGGATGCGGATGCGGATGCGGATGCGGATGCGGATCTTAAGAAGAGGAGGATGCGGATGCGGATGCGGATCTTAAAGTAGATGAGGTTGCGGATGGGATGCGGATGTTTTACTCTTTGAAGTTTGAATTAAAATTATATATATATATATATATATATATATATATATATATATATTTCATATATCGTAATTATATATATAAGTATAATATTATGAATCTAAGAATTCACCACTCACGGGCAGAGCCTATTCAGGGAGGGGGTGTTGCACCAAAATATTATCGTGGGCAATTTGGCAGATGAGCAAGAAGCAGCTTTAAGTGAAGGAGTTAATTAGCAGAACAGAGAAGATGGAAGAGAATTCAAAACACAGGTGGCAGGAAAGAAGGAGCACCGCAGTGAATAGCCTGGAGTTACCATTATCTACACAAAACTCGTGCACAGAGCACCCCTTGTGTACGAGGGCGTCGTAAAGTGGTGGTACGTGAGTGGTAAGTTTCCTCGAACACTTGCCGCTCGGTACCATTAGAAAAGAGATAAAGTACCAACATGCGCCGCAAAGTAGAGGGTCAAGTTGACTGCAAGAAAAGTTTTGGCCCTTTGACCCTATCCAAAAGCGAGTTGAACCAGAGCCCCCCCTCAGGTTATGAAAGACAGTAGCTCATACAATGGCGATTAGACCTCTTGATAGCTGAGGTAAGGAGAAGAAGAAAAAGTTCGCAGTGCTAAACAGAACTCCAGTTTCTATGAGGCCGCCCTAGCAACCGTTGTGATGTGGGTTTCAAGACTCTTTTTGTTTATTTAAGGCGAAGCGATTTGTTTATATTGAACAGGAGAGAGGAGAACGTCGAAAGATATAGGAAAGTTAGAAGGGGTTTAGAGAGGGAGTATTTGTAGAAGTTGAGTTTTAAAAATTGAATTCACAAGGTTGAGACGACCACTCGGAAATTTTATTCAGATCAGCGAGAATATTTGAATCGGAAAGGTTAGACGAGAGGCAATTTAGAGTAAAAGAGGAGTATGAAATTGAAATGAGTTGAGAGCGAGGGTCAGTCATCGGCATAAATGAGTGGATAGAGTAGATGTGCAGGTGAGATATTAATGAAAAGTAAGAATAAAGTAGGAGACAGACCGGAACCTGAGGAACAACGCATTATTGAACAGAAAAAAAAGAAGAGGGTCGCTCCATCAACCTCACGATATTGAGAACTTGAAAGAAAGCTAGCATAAATTAAGCAAAGCAGAAGGAGGATAACCAAGAATGGGAGTTGGAGATGCAGTGAGCGTGCATACCCAGGTCAATAATTTGGATATGTCATGCGCCTCCACGCAATCCCCGTAGTTCCTAAGTAGCGGAAAACCATAATGTTAAATTTTTAGAAAGATATATAGAACTTGCTCAAACTTTGAAAACGTCGAAAAGCCGTATTGGCGATTGGAAAAGAAGAGAAGGAGATTCCAGATGGTCTAAGCAAGTGAGGGTTTTAAGGAAGGGGTTGCAAAAGACTCTTAAGATAGAAAAAAGTGATTGCTTATAGGAGTAGTTAGAAGGATAGAGCGGCTTCTTTTTTTCGGATGGTTTGGACATGTGGGGTTCCACTGAGGAATGTGTAGTTATTGAGCCATAGAGATGAATAAGTATGTTTGATCCGGGAGCAGGATAGACGTAAGCACATTCCTCAAACTGGGATGGATGGACATCGAGATACCACCTCTAACGCTCATAGATTCAGGAGCCCATGCCCCGATCAAATGTAATAACAAACAAATGATTGAGACAATGAGAGAAGAAGAAGGAGGATTGCCGAATCGTAGGGGTTTAGTTAAGAATTAGAGCGAGAGATGTCCTTTTCAGTTGGAGAGTAGCAACAACCATCAGATCGAATAAGAGGGAAAGGATGATTTACAGAAAGTGTGTTTAGAGATATTTTTGGCAAAGATTTGTCAGTAGGAGAACAAGAAGGTCAACGCATATTCGTTTGATGAAAGTCCTCTGTGAGAGTTCCCTGACGATTTGGCATATTAATACATGGGCGTGGTCAGGGGGGGGCAGCTGCCCTAAAAGTGTTACTGCTTATAGAGTTTACCCTGCGATTTTTTTTGGATCAACGTCTTCCG
>JABUQX010033652.1:5000-7500 GCA_015478945.1 Trachelipus rathkii
TTATCCAAAATTATTATTATTTCCTCACTTTATAGGTAGAAAATTGACGATGACGATTGAGAAAAATATGCCGATATCGATTGTGAGTTGTTGAGATTACACGTCAGCAGATAGAAAAGTTCATTCTCTTTAATTTTTTTTAATTTTAGGCTGCATCATACCGCTAAACCTTGTATCAAAAGTATAATAAAAGAATAAGAGAAGAGCTGGCTGACAGTCAACTTCTTTCATCACGTTCTGAATCGTTGAGTGAAAAAAAGTAAGTTTACATATATAGTATAGTATATATATATATATATATATATATATATATATATATATATATATATATATATATATATATATATATATATATATATATATATATATATATATAAACGTCCTCCCAGGAAGGTCATACGACCTATCAGTGGGACCCATCGAGAAAGGTCCTTGGGTTCCACGGGCCTAACGGCTATATCCGCTGGCTGGCCAGGCCTATCGCGGATGCCGGGAAGCTTTCCCATTATTAACAGAGCACATTACTAAAATACTCGTTTACGTCTGAGTAAGCCTAAGCTAAGCATAATTTGAAAGAATAGCTCACGTTCTCCCAGCTCCACCCAGTCTCGAACCTGGGCCCTCTCGCTTGCCAAGCAAGTGCTCTCTCTCTCTCTCTCTCTCTCTCTCTCTCTCTCTCTCTCTCTCTCTCTCTCTCTCTCTATATATATATATATATATATATATATATATATATATATAATATATATATAATATATATATATATATATATATATATATATATATTAAGAATATATATATATATATATATATATATATATATATATATATATATATATATTATATATATATATATATATATATATATATATATATATATATATATATATATCACTGTAATATTAAGCTATGCTCGCTTATATTTATGTATGTTGGTATAATACCCTGGGTTGCTTTAAGGTTACATATGACAATGCACTACATTAAAAACACTTTAATAAATTAAAACATTTAAAAATTATATCTAATTACAAGCTTTCGACATTTTTGCCCTTCTTCAAGTAATAAGTTAACATTGATACCAAAGAAAAAAAAATTTCTATTATTTACGGAGTATATTCTTCAAATGGTAGGTTGGTTAACTATTAAGCTTTTGTAGTAAGGTGACATTTGCATAAATTTATTTTGTATTGCATCTATTTTGTAATCTCCAGAGCAGCGATTATAATTATGCAAATTGAATATGCAGAAAGCCTCTGTAATTTCGTCGTGCTTATGTTGATATTTTCTGCGGTTAAAGTATGTTATTTCTCAGTAATGATTATTGTTACAATTGTTGCAAGGTATTTTGTATAGGCATGGGGGATTTTTTGACTGTGATTTGGGGGGGTTTTAGTACTTTTTTAATTAGAATATTGTTTGAAGGGATCAGTTGTATATGCTGTGGTATGAACTTTTTTATGATGTTTGTGTTTATGTTGGGTATGGGTATATATGTTTTTGTGTTAGGTTGGATTGTATTTGTTGTGTAGTATTTTTCTTTGCATTTTTATAGACATTGTGTATTTTATTGGGGGGATATTTTAGCTATTGGAAGGTGTTTTTTATCAGATGTTTCTTTTTCTTTTAAGCTGGTGGGAGAGCAAATTTTAAAGGAACGTAAATCTTCATGTTTATGTACCCTCTATAATTATTTTTTTTTTAAATTTCAAAATTATTTATAAATTCTTTTACACGAGTCAAAAAATTAATACAAGGCTAATAGGTTTCTTAACACCATAACTAAGCCCGTAAGAAGGTATCTTGATTTTTCAATTTGCTAACATTAGGTAGGCTTTATATTGTTAAGATTGCTTATTTTTACTTAAATATAAACAAATCCATTATTGAGGCTGTCATTCTTATCTTAACGCTTATATGTCCTCGATAATTATTTTTTTTTGTATATTCAAAACTATTTTAAATTTCATTTTTAAACGAATTCAAATACTTGTAGGCTACCATGTTTATCAAATATAATAATTAAGCCTGCTAGAACGTCTCTTTTTTTAAATTGCTAATATTAGGTAGGCTTTATATCGTTTAGGATGCTTATTTTTATTCAGATATAAACAAACCCATTATTGTATAGGTGTCACCCCCTTATCTTGACATAAATTTATGTGCCCTCTATAAATTTTTTTAAAAAATTTCAAATTTATAAATTCTTTTACACAAATTAAAAATACTCCTAGGCTGCTCTTTTCTTGACGTTTATGAGCCCTCTATAATTATTTGTTTTAAATATTCAAAACTATTTTAAATTTTATTTTTAAACGAATTAAAAAAAAATACTCGTAATTTAGAATGGTTATCAACACCATAATTAAGCCTGTAAAAAGGGATCTTTTTTATAATTTGCTATTATTTAGGCTTTATATAGTTTAGGCTTCTTTTTATCTAGATATAAATAAACCCATATTGTAGCTGTCACTCATTTTTTGACTTTTATCTGCCCTCT
>JABUQX010033652.1:12500-21531 GCA_015478945.1 Trachelipus rathkii
AGAGAGTAGACGTGGCTGCTCCAACAGGAGGTAGAAGGAATAATGTGTATTTGGGAAGTGAAGGTTATGATAATCGAAAGAGGTGTGACTTTTGCAGGTCAGATAGGCATTTGTGGAGAAATTGTGATGTCTATAAGGATTATGATGAGGTGTGTAAGCGGAGTGAGGTTCAGAGGAGTTCAGAGGGAGGGGTGAAGAAGGAAGAAAGGAAGGTGAGTGCAGGTAGGGGAAGTCGTTTGGTACACCTGGCAGGTGTGGGTGTGACTGGTGTGAATCAAGGAGGGTATGGAAGAGGTATGAGTAGGTATAGTGGTGGTAGTGATATGAGTATTTGTGACAGTAAGAAGGAATATGAAGAGATGTGTGAAATACTGGATACTGGTGTGAAGAACGATAGATTGTGCTATACGTTATCAGAGGTTGTAGAAAGGTCAAGAGGGTCAGAGATGGTAGAAGGGAGTGTGGTAAGTGATCGTAAGGGTGGTGATGGAGAGGTGTCGCAGATGGAGAATGAGATGAGTAGTAAGGTGAAGGTGTTGAAAGTGAATGAAGGGTGTGGTGAGGTATCAAAGGGAGCAAGGAAGAAAGAACAAGTGAAACGTAGGTGTAAGGTTGATAAGCGTAGTGCGGAAGTGAAAGAATTCATGAGAAGAAGAAAAGGTGAGAATTATCTGGATTGGAAAGAAAGATGTTGGGATTATTTTTCGAGTACAAGTGATAGTGAAAACGAAGGTGGAGAGAAGGTGAAAGAGAATCATGTTGTGTTGTTAAGAAGGTTGGGGTATATCCGTGACTCGGATATGTCTGATCCGGAGTGAGTGCGGTGTTTTGGAGTGGGGTCTGGTGGTGGGGTGAGGTGTTAGGTGTGGGTGTGTGGTGTGTTGGTAGGTGTGTTATGAGTAGGTGTGGTTTGGGGTTAGGTGTGTTGGGTCAAGAAAGTAAGGTGGTGTGAAAACGGTTTTACACAAGTGAAAGAGGGGAGGAGAAAGGTATAAGAGTGATTGTTTTTGTTTGTTTGTTTTCTAGGTTGCATGTTGCTTGACTTATGCTTAAGAAGATCCTGGCCTGTGTTATTGTTTTCTTTGGAGGCTTTGCTCGTGTCTTTTTTGTTATCATATTGTTTTTTTTGTATTACATATATTTTCTTTCTGTCTACAGGTAACATCCTGTGGATGATTTATTTCCTTTCGTCATTAAATGTAAATGTGTTACCCCTCCCTCTGGATGTGTACCCGTAAATGACCCGTGGTAGTTAGTTCTTAGGTGCGCACTGTGTAGGTCTGACTAGTGATCAGGGTAGTAGGGTGAGATCCTTTGGTTGGTGTAGCTGAGAGTAGCATACCCAACAGATAGTTTTAAGTAATAGGTATCAGTTTGGTTACCTAAGAAAAAAGTACGTTTTTCTTTACATTTTTCAACATCTTAAATCAAGGAAGGAACAACAGGGTGAGTTGATTGTATTTGGTTTTTGTTTTACGTTAGGCCACCATTGAGTAATTTTCTCATATATATATATATATATATATATATATATATATATATATATATATATATATATATATATATATATATATATATATATATATATATATATATATAATATATTTTTAAATAAATATATATATATTTATATATATATGATTAAGACTCTGGAGAGGAAGGTTGGCTTATTATCAGAAGAGAAAAGAACAAGCGAAATGGATTATCAGAAGGGGCTGAAAGATCTTGAGAAGGTTGTAACATGCTGATTGTGTTTTTCACGGAATAACGTCGGAGAAGGCTTTGAGGGCAGAAGAAGGAAATATTGATGTTTTCAAGAACTAAATTTATTTTTCAGGAAAATATTTTGACTAAATGAAAATTATATTTCAAAATTTAAAATTAAAATTAATCTGCGATTTCTGCGGTGAAGCGAAAAAGTTTGGAATTGTGAACCTTTTGAGAATTTTGGATTATGAGTAATAAATACTTCATCGTATAATAAATTGATCAACTGAAATATGATTTGGGATGTAATGTAAACTGTGTCGTGACGCCTCTCAGAATCTGCTTCATTTTCTTGGCTCAATAAGAGGTCTGCTTAACATATGGTTGCTATATAGAGATTTCGAACGTTCTACAATCTAGTGATAATATTAATAATTAGTAGTGATAGTGTTTTTAATTAGTGATAGTGTTATTATTTAATTGGTGACAATATTATTAATTGGTGATAGTGTTATTAATAGTGATAGTGATGATGATATTGATAATGATAATATAATAATAATGATGATAGTGGTGTTAATGTTAATTATAGTAACCATAATGATAATGATAGTGGCAGTGATGGAAATGATAGTAATAATGATAGTGATGATAACCATCATGGTAATAATGATAATAATAGTGATGGTAGTGATGGTAATGCCAGTGATAATAATAGTGTCGGTAGTAATGATAATGATAGTAATATTAATAATATTTATATATATGTATGTATATGTGTATATTTTAATTTTTTTTTGTATTTTATATTTATTTATATAAAAGAGCCCGATAGCTCAGTGGTGGAGCACTCGCCAAACCAAGCGAGGGGTCCCAGGGTCGCACTGGTCGGGTGGGAGAATGTGAACTTTTCTCTCCTTGGGCTTGGCTCCGTCCTGCCTGGACGTTAAATGAGGTACACTCTTGATTAGGCCTGCCCGTGAGTGACGTTGTTTATCTCTGTAATATATATAGAGTGTGTATCTATATAATATATATATATATATATATATATATATATATATATATATATATATATATATATATATATATTTTTTTGTATAAAAAAAAATAAAGAAAACGACTTACGATCTCTTTTAGCTTATGATTAAATGAAGTATCATTAAAATTGTTTTTCAATTCTAGCACAATTTAGTTTTTCAGTATAAACACCTGCTTTCTGTACTCAGAACTTGGCATCAAGTACTTTGAAAGTACTTGAGTACAGAGTACGAAAAATACGAAGTACATTGTTTAAAAGTACTTAAGTACTAAGTACTTTTATCAAATGTACTAAAGCACTAAGTACTTGTCAATTAACTTAAGTACATTTTTAAGTACATTATTTTTATGAACTTTTGGTCTTATTTGGCAAAATAACTATTTGGCTACGACCTCATAGTCTCATTGCTCATAGGCTTTTGGGAACATTTATACTTAACTTGCTAATGACAAAACGAAAAATCTCCAATGGCACAAACTTCACGCGCTGGGCGGTTAAAACTTATGGGTTTAATAAAATAGAAAATGAAAAGTTTGGTGTATAATATTCCTGTTACCTCAAAACATAAACATTGGATAGTTAAACACATCGAGGATACTGGGTAGACCATGGTAGTAACAATCTACCAGATTGAAAAGCTAATTTGTTATTCGGCCGGAGCAAGACCAATCTTTCGAAAATCTTGTCAGAGAGGGATGATCCTTTTGGTGTTAAAGTTATCCCTATAATTTTCTTATCAATGGGGTGCCTGTTAAGGCTCTTCAAGTTTCGATCTATATCTTTCAGATATTCTAAAACTTGCATGTCTACTGACAAATCAGATTCTGGCTGAATAGCAATATTTTTTCCAAAACCAAACAATACTTTACTACCTTCGCATTTAGATTTGCCAGTTTGTTTTCTATAAGTAGTAGATTTGGAAGTTATTCACCATATTAAATACCAATCTCACCCTGAAGACGATCAATGGCGATCGAAAACGATACATCAACATATTCAGTAATAAATTCTATTTTGGGACTTGAAGGGTGATAATTCTAGTTCAGTCATCAATTTGTGAAGTTTACATTTGTGTTTCACAACTACCAACGAGTCATACAATGAGTTCCACGAGTAGGACACATGGCAAACGAAGCTGGCACTCAAGGACCTTGTTGATTACTTCGGCAGATTTTTTGGTCGAAAAAAACTACTTTTTATTCCAAAGAAGCGGTACACTTTCCATTTTCAGTAATTTGTTAGAAAGCAAATAAAGAATTGTAAGAACTTTCTTGGCATCAGTTGTTGCAACTAACACATTAGAGTATTGTGGCGCATTTGATATGTTTAGAAAGAGCTGTACTGTAAAGTCCTGCGCTTCGTCTCGCTACATTACATGATCAACACGTTACAGTGACGTACATAATTGTAGTTATATGTTAAAGTAACACATAAACGATAATAACATTATATATTTATATATTATAATATATCTATATATTATTACTATATATACTATATATATATACTTATATATATATATATATATATAGTAAATGATATATATTATACACTGTCAGCATGTTACATTGTTCTTCATGTTAGGTTATGTTAAGTTAAATTAGGTTAGGATAAGATTACATAGGTTAGATTATGGGTAGATTAGGTTATATTGGATTAGATTAAGAAAGTTGAATAAATAGGTTAAATAAATAAATTTAATTTATTTCCACATATTTGCTGCTAAATGCGCTCAAAATTAATATATATGCCAATTGGTGAAAAACACGAGGTGGAACATTCATGAAAGCATGCTTATACAAAATTTTGAAAGTAATAGTATAAATAATACATAACAAAAAAACAAAAAGGAATAAACAGAAAGTTGATTAATTCATATAATTGCGAGTATTACGTAGGCGTAAAGAATGAAGGAAAAAATCTATTTGGAAGAATATTAAGATATTGTTGAACTTTTAAAACATATACACCGCTTGGTTATTATATATTATATATATATTATAATATTATATATATATATTTATATATATATATATATATAATATATATATAATATATATAATATATAATATATATATATATATATTATTTATTTATTATAAAAAGGAAATGTAATGTAAAAAACATATAAAATTTCAACTTCCATTAAATATATTACATTAATGTAAGTAATTTTTTTACTACATACATTTTTAAAAATTTAAACTAAGTAGTAAAAATTTAACCTAAATTTTATGAGTTAAAGAAAACGTAGGATTTATTAACAATGAGCCGAAATTTGCTTAGTGAAGGTTGTGGTGGTTATCCCAACAGATAGTGATAATGTTGTAAACGTGCCGCAATTGGAAGGATCTTTAAAGAACAAAGCTCTAAGGGAAGTTAACCTGCTGGATTTTGATTCGTCAGACGATTATGAGAAGAGAAAGTACATAAGCAGAATGTTCCCTACGCCCGATCATCTCAAATACGAATAATATTACCTATAAGTTGGCAAACTGGCTGAATACCAATTAGAACTCCATAAAAAACTCCGATTATGACTCCTCCTGACTAATTTAAAATGATAAAACTCGTAATTTTCTGAATACTTACATTATATTTTTATTATTTTTTTTTTATTAATTTTCCTCGTTAGGTTTAAATTTATGCCAATGAAAGAGGTTCTCATGTTAGAGAACGAAAATTTGCGTTTTACTTCTATTTAATAAAATTTATTTGTTATATATTTTTCATCAAGATCTTCTAAATTTAATTAAGACCTAACCTACCTCTAAATATTTACAAAACGTTCTAAGTTTTTATTATATATATCTATCTATCTATCTATGTACTTTATGGTAAGAGGTTGGTTTAAAATCTGAAGGGCAGTTAAAATTAGAAAATTAGAAAATTAGATATTTTTAGCGATTTTTTTTTAGCAAGTTTCAGAGAAAAAAAAGTGATTGTTAACAACCTCTTTATTTTATTTTTTAGTTTAGTAAAGCCAGTTATAGTGACAGGAATATATTATTAATATTAATAATAGTAACGTTAAAAATGGCAGAAAATGATAGTAAATGGTCCGCAATTTGCAAATATTTTGGGTAAACTAAAACCATTTAATGGGAAAACAAGTTTCAAAAACTTTTTAAACCAGTTCAATATAAGGGCAAGATTAGAAAACTGGAGTGAAGAAAGCAAAATAAGTATATTAAGGTGTTTATGTATAGAACAGGCCCAAACTTATTTAAACTCAAACCCAGATATTGATAGCTTAAATTTTAATGAATTAGTCTCCTTCCTAAATAAAAGATTTGTTGTAGTGATATCAAAGCAGGAAGCTTACAGTCAGTTTACTAATGTAAAACAAGGATATCTTACTGTTAAAGATTACGCTAATAAGATCGACGAAATAAGTGAGAATGTGATGAATATATTGACCATAAGTGAGAATGTGATGAATATATTGACCGAGTTTGAAAACACAGAGAATAGGGACCAATTTTTCTAATTTCTCATATTCGTCAATGGGATTAATTTTGAGATAAAGAAATTGATAGGAGTCAAGAGTTTGAGTCATATAATAACTGTGTACAAACTGCCAAAAAGCAGAAAGTTAGTTCCAGTAGAAAGGACGATGAGAATATAAAATCAGGACAAGTCAGGCTATACCTAGCAACTTTAGGGGTAACTTTTATAATCATGTTAATAGGGAAAACCATTTTAACGATATACAATGTTTCTATTGCAAAGAGATGGGACATAAACGTTTTAATTGTCCTAAACTTAACCCAAATAATCAAATGGTAAATCAGTATCCAAAAAACTTGCAAAAAGATCCATTTCGGAAAATTTAGACAATCCAATAGTTAAAATTAAGGTAGATAATAAAGTAATAAATTCATATTTTGATACGGGATCAATTATTTCGGTCATGTCTTATAAAACCTTTTTAGAAATGGACCTGCATCGAACTTCCAAGGGTCAAATATTAAAGGCTCATATGTTTCAGGAGAAATTTTAAAGATAATTGGGAAATCTGTTTTTCATTTAAATTTAGGGAAAATAAAAATATTACACGAGATATATATATTAGAAGAAACTCAATTTCCTGGGGAAATATTGATCGGTAGAGATATATTAAAAAGATTAGGTAAAGTAACGTTTGATTTTCGAAAACAACATTATATATATAAATAATCATACACTTCCTATTGTTAAACAAAACTATCAGCAGTCTTATTGTTATAATATATCTAAAGAAGTAGTTGATAATAACAAAATAATTATGGATAAAAAAATAATTTTGCCACCTCGGTCATTTATAAAAACTTATGGTAAGGTAAGTGATGTTTGGAAAGATAAGGATGTTGTTATTGAACACAACTGCAGAATGGAAGGTATAAAGGTAGGAAATACTTTGGCAAATGTAAATAAAGAACTGCAAGTACCGTTCACAGTGGCTAACTACCTTGACCATGAGGTAATATTAAATAAAAAAGAGATCATAGGAGATATTTATCAAGCGGAAGAACAAGATATAGATACTCCTAATGTTGTGAGTAAGGAAAATACATTTGATTTATCCAACATAGATTTAAACAATTTAGATACTAATCAGCAAGTAAAATTAATAGAAATATTAACCAAATATAAGAGTGCTTTCGCGCAAACATCAGATGATATAGGATTATGTAAATTACTTAAACATAAAATTGATACAGGGGAAACTAAACCAATTCATACACATCAATATAGACTTCCTCAGTATACGAAAGAGATTATGCAGGAGCATATTGACAAAATGTTAGAATTAGGATTAATAGAAAAATCGAATAGTCCATGGTGTAGTCCTGTAATCCTTATAAAGAAGTCAGATGGTTCACACCGATTTGTATTTGATGCGAGGAAAATAAATTCAGTTACGAAAAACGAAGTTATGGCCATGCCCAGAATTGATGAAATTTTAACATCTTTAGGTGGATCAAAATATTTTAGCATTTTAGATAACATTAAAGGCTATAATCAAATTTTAATAGAAGAAAATGGTAAACCTAAAACTAGTTTCATAGGACCAGATAATAATTCTTATCAGCATGTTCGAATGTGCTATGGATTAGTTGGAGCACCTTCTACATGGTGTCGTACATTATCAATTTTGTTTTCCGATATACTAGGTAAGTTCTGTCAGATTTATATGGACGATTTGATATTATAATACCTTTGAAGAATACCTTAAAAATTTAGAACAATATGAAGATAATATCAAGAACTCAGGACTTAAATATATCATCTTATAAAAGTAATTTGGCACAGAAACTCTGTTAAATCATTTAGGACATTTGTAAGTGACATGAGGAATACAATAGACCCAATCAAAATCAAGCATTAAAGAATATAAAGGCGACTAAATGTTAAAGAAGTAAGAGATTATTAGGAATGATTCAATATTATAGGAAATTTATAAATTAATCTCTCGAAATATGCGCTCCTTCTTACTAACTTGACAAAAAACATGCAAGTTTATTTGGAAAGAATCTGAAAATAATGCTTTTTGAAAAAATTAAGGAACCTGTATTCTTCACCATTTCATATATCAGATTGTAAAAACATTTTAAAATTACATTTCAGATGCCTTCTAATATATACTATAGGTTAAGTTTCTAACTCAAGAGCATAGTGGAGTAGACAAACCATCGCTTAATTACTTCTAGAAGTTAATCATACCTGCCAGAATTATAGTAATGCAACGGAGAAGGAAGCGTTTGCGTTAGTAAAGTTCAATCAAATATTTGATTATTATTTAAATGGACACAAATTACAGCGATTGTGGATTCACGCATTAGGTATTTATTTAAATTTAAACCTACTACTCCTAGGATAGCTAGATGGGCATTGTTATTGTCAGAATTTGATTTTGATGTAAAATATAAAGCAGGACGTGATCATATAGTAGCAGATGCTCTCAGTAGAAGTATACAAACAATAAATATAAACTCCATAAATTTTGACCACCCTTCTGTAGTGTTCAGTTCAGAAAACATACGTAAAGAACAGTTAAATGATATAAATTGGAGAAGAGTAATAAATTATTTTGAAAAGAAAAATATAGAGGGAATTCCCAGGGATATTAATTTACGTAATTTTGCCATGATAAATAATTGTTTACATTTCATACAAAAAGATAAAAATAATAGATCGTATATGGAAACCGTAGTTGTTCCACATTCCTTAATAAATTCAGCCTTAAGCATTGCTCATGAATCACATTTAAATTTTCATTCTGGTTTTTTAAAAACATTA